>CALSBZ010043889.1:4435398-4454073 GCA_943591055.1 Gobionotothen gibberifrons | reverse complement strand
TGTGGAAGGGACTGTGTCTGGGAAGGGGAGATGAGTTTCCCTCTCTGATCCCATTTCTCCGTCTGGGCCCTGCTCTCGTCCTCGCTGGGAGAAAATCCGATGGAAATGCAATCACAATCAGTTAGGGTCCAGACGAGGACCGAAACACACACTCACACACACACACACACACACACACACACACACACACACACACACACACACACACACACACACACACACACACACATGTGCACAGTAAACATTCCACTACCGCAAGGGAGCCATGCAGAAAATTGTTTTGGACATGGTGATGAGGAGAGGGGGTTCTAGGATGTGGTGAGGGGGGACTTTTTAATTTACATTTTTAATGTAAAATATCATTCAAAGAGGGAAAGTTAGGCATCTCATTATACCGCTTCTTTATTACACACAAGGCACATCAGTCTCAGGGGGCCGTGTCCCGAAAAAAGTGCGCACACAAACACGCGTGTGAACAACCTGCTGAGCCCTCAGGCCATAATCACCAAGGTAGAAATTGGGCTCCTCTTCATACACCATAAATCTGGAGAGGAATAATCTACCCTGTCCTCCAGATATCATCAATCACAGATCATCTGTCTTGAGATTTCCCCATTGTATTGAAAGCCTTCCAGTAGGGGTCACTTTGGGGAAAACTTTGAAGGGAATTCTTATACCCTCAATATAGGATGGTTATGATGGGGCACAGGACTATGGATATGGAGGATTTGACTTTCTTTTATGCTCAAGTGCTTATACCCTTACGGTAAGTAGGTTGTTTGTCTCTTTTTATTCGAATAACCCATTATTAACCATAATTAATCATATGGGCGTTCTTTGAGGGAAAGATTTTGGAAATGGTTAAACATAAACGTTGACAACAGGAAACAGCTGTAAATCTCACATTTCACAAAAACCTCTCAAGAAAACTCTTTGATTTAAAATACATTGTGCATATGAAAATATTCAGAACTGCATCTTTTACTATGAGAATGCGACCAGTTCTGCATTCAGGGCTTTGGTTTGATGAACGGCAATGAACGAGTCTACTTCAAAGCTGGAATACTTAAAAAAAAAAAAACATGCTTGCCCTGTCTGCTTGTTCAACACAATCTGTTGAGTTCCGCAACAGCACAAATACAGCAAACACTACTCGGTAGTAAATCTTAATCTCCGTCTCTCTGAACCCTCGCTCTGCTCAATCAAACAAGACACTTCCTGCCTTTGGCGTTGCCCCGCCTCCGAGGTCGAAGCTAGTGATGTCATGCCAAAATGGGACTGTCTGGCCCCTTTGAAAAGCCCCTGGGGCTCCTTGTGGCCTGGCCATGTCATAAACGATCATCATCAGGCCTGACATACGCGGCTGCCATCAGGATCAACCACCTGCAGGAACACTAGCGGTGGTGCCACGCTAATGGCATGTGTACATATTTTTGCATTTGTGTATATATAAGGAAGGAACCATCTGCACTCGACGCCGTTGCTTCCTCACCACTAGTTTATCTTTGCCCACTCAAGCACGTCTGATCGTACATCATCAACATCTACGTATGTTTGTGTGGACTAAAAGGACATCTGCCCATGTCAGCAGTGATTTAAGTGTTCTCTAAACAGGAGCGCCAGTTGACACATGTAGTTAATAAAGCGTTTGTCTGACGGCTGAATTTGATTGATGCCGATTTGTGTAAACAGCATTGTGCGTCTATTTAAAACTTGGTCTTTAACCTGCAGTCATTCACATTCTGTTTGCTTATCATATTGAATCATGGTTTTAAATCAGCAGGATTTGTGTCAGCGCTCTGATAATCATCCCGCACAGACACTCCTTGTCAAAAAGTATAGTCTCTCAAAGTAATGCAAACACGTGAACCCGGCGCTGCCCTCCCTGTCCTCCCTCCTTTTTTCTCTCTCCTTTCATGCTGTTTTTTGTCCTCTACAAGTCTCCTGCAGTTCTTAAAGGCTGAGACGGCACCGTGGGAGTCTGATCACTACTGAGTCCACACACACGTATGTACACACACACTGAGCTTTCTTTTTGCTGCAGAAAAAAAATCCTTGCACCTTTAGAAGTGTGTCTGTCAGAATGAAATTGCTGGCTGCATTACAAGCCTTTGAAGCTATTGGAAACTCATTTTTACAATCACCCCACAGGCAGGTAGAGAGACATCTGTGTGAGCGTGCGTTAGACTGTTTCCACCGGGTATCTCCGGCAGTATTCTCTGTTCTTTAAGTCAGTTTTTGCAGTTTGATTATTATTGTCTTGGCTGCAGTTTGTTGCTGAGCTTGTTGTCGTTCCTCATCCCTGCAAACCCACCTCGTCTTCAAATGGATAATCCTTACCTCTGTCTTCCCTGCGAAACACAGAGCAAAGTCATTTTTCCCAAAGACCCCCCGCTGGGGAAAAACAAACTTTCAAAGCCAGCCAAACAATGAGTCACACGTACACACATTCCTCTATGAAAAGACACACTCCCGCTGAGAAACATCAAGAGGCACAGAACGGACATAATGGCTTTCTGGTAATTATTCATAAAGGTGACTTTTTGTGCGAGCGCCACTAAGTGCTCGAGCCCAGCAGCACGGAAGGAGCCTGGAGTTAGTCACAACACAGGCAGATGACCAACATTATGGTCTGGCCGAAACAGATTGACACACACACACACACACACCCCTATATTAACACACACACATGGGGTATCAGCTGAGGCGCGCACATATGCAGATTCCATGACTTTGCCTCATTGAAATGTTTCAATTAGCTGCAGAGGACAGGCTGGCCACACACTGATGGCCATGCCTCCCATCTGGGGTTACTGCAGTCAAACGGGCGGGCGGATGGCGGGACAGAATGACGGACAGGCTGATAGCCCTCCACGCTGATTAATTTTCTGCGAGATGACGAGGGCGGGGTGAAACTAGAACACAGTGATGGGAATAATCAGCGGAGGCACTGAGCTATACTTTTCCCAGAATAACAATATGGTCCGAGAGCATATGGTTGTTGAGTTTCTGTCAGCACAACACCTCCGGCTCCACGGTTATATCATTCTCACGGCTCTCTTTGAAAGGAACCCTTCACCTAAGCTCAGTGGTGTAAAGTAACTATGTACATTATACTTTAAGTACAATTTTGAGAGACTTGTACTTGAGTATTTTTATTGTGTTGCTACGTTGTTCTTCTACTCCACTAAAATTCAGAGGTAAATCTTGTACTTTTATTTCACTACGTTTATTTAATACATTTGGTTACTTTGCGGATTTGGATTTATAATGTTATATGTACACAACACTTAAAAAGGACTTTAGTTACACCTGGTGTAAATTCACAAGCTACCCTGCAGTATACAAAGTATTTAAAACGAGGGGCACGTTTACCAGCTTTGATATACACATGAATGCATCAATCATTTCATCAAAACATATAACATTGGAATGGGCCAATCTGCATAATGAGTACTTCGTTTGTGATGCTGAATTCCTTTGTACTTTAACTTGAGCAACATTTTGAATGCAGGACTTGTACTTGTTACAGAGTATTCCTACCCTTAGGTAGTACTTAAGTCCAAGATCTACTTCTTCCACCTCTGCCTAAACTCTCCCACATTCTGCTTGAATCCCACTTTTATTTGCAGCAACCGGTGACAACAACAACAACAACAATAAACCAAAAACACCCAGAGGAAAGTAGAAGAGCTGCATCACCCCCCCACAATCTCTCCTTCGGGAACCAGTCTAACTCCCCCCCCGCCTTCCTTTATATTCCCAGTATTTTCTCCATCTCTGGTTTCCAGAGCGATGCTTAATCGTTCCCGTACGGAAGACGCGGTGTAAAGATCGATGAAATACGGCAAGGTCAAACTAAATTTCTCCGCCTGTCTATCTGCTCACCTCTCTCTCTCTCTCTGTCCGGACCCCCTCGTCATCTCTCCCTCTCTCATCCTCCATCTCTTTCCCTCCATCACCCTCTCTCTGGTGGAGGGTAGTAATCCCATTAGGATCAATATTCCAGGCGAGTGAGCATCCTTTCACTGCAGCAATTACAAACCTTTAGAGACATAAAGGAGAGCATTTCTTCACAGCTTAGGCCATCAATCAACTATTTAGCTTCAGAAGCAAAGGAGGTTGTGTGTCTGCGAGTGTATGTGTGAGAGAGAGGGTGTGTGTATGTGTCTGAACTCTGAAGTATTGTTCCGTCTGCGTTACTGAAATGACTGTTGGGATTTTCGTCTTATAGATCCTATTATGGGTGTATGAATACATGAGAGAGCTTCTTAATGCACACTTCCCATCTGGCGGTGCAACAAGGCCCTATCATGTCCCCAGTGAATGTATTAGCATTGTCCACGGTGGGATTTCACAGACGGCTAAGCTTGGTTGTTTAGCCAGGGGTTAATATTTCATGCCTTCACGTTATCCTCCAACGCTCCCACCCTCCTCCTCCACTTCCAGCCATTGCATCAAATCCCTGCAAGAAGCCTCTGCAGCATCACGGTAATGTGATGCTGCTGTGCCAAAGACAAGGTGTGCTAAATCAACTTTGAACTAGGTTCCTTGCAGAAAGGGAAGTACTCACATGTTTACTTAAGTCAAAAGCAAATATACAGAGTAAAGATATTCAGCTACAAGTAAACCTTATGAATTCAAAATTGGACTTGCTGTTGGGTGACTATAATAATAACAATGATGATTAGGGATGTAACGATATACCGAATATCGCGGTATCGCGATAAATAAACGTCTCAATACCGTCGTGAGACTGACAAAATCTACCGCGATATTACATGGTTAATAAAACATATATATTTTTAAAAAACCTTTATTTAACCAGGTGGTCCCATTGAGATCATCGATCTCTTTTTCAAGGGAGACCTATCCAACATGGCAGCAAGTAGGTTACAACATGAACATAAAAGAGAGAGGAGAGCACGCTCGTGAACTGTCAACGGCGGTGTTATGCATGCCCACCGAGATATGCATGCACCTCGCGGGAGCGCGCACAGCGTAAAGCAAAAACCCCCAGACATTTCAATGATCTGTAAAGTACAAAGTACGGTTTGGAAACCATATAATTTCCTTTTGGAGGGCATGCATAACACGGCAAACACCAGAGCCTCGCTGCGGGGAAACTTTGGCGCTGTTCCGAGTTTGTTCTAATCTGTCAAAATAACAGACTGCTTTCAGATTTGTCAGTCATTGTTAAAAAATATATTCGGTTAACGCGACCACTGCTGTCCCAGCAACGTCAGTACCAAGCGAGAGAGTTTTTTTCCACAGCAGGGGATATTGTAAACGCCCAAACATCCCAGCTTCTACCTGGAAATGTGGACATGCTCATATTCCTAAAAAAAACCTGTCTGATGCTGAGTGAGTGAGTTTGAGTTGAGTTACTTGAAGAACTAAAGGGAAACTTGATTTATTTTATTGCAGGGTCTGATTATTCAATGTCCTTGTTTATTTGTGAGCTGCAGTGGCACAAAGAAAATGCCTACTTTGTTTGGTAGTACTAATAGGTACAAAAACACTGATTGTTCTTGTTCCAGTCTGTTTAAAATACTACTATCCTACTAAAATGCTGTACAAATCAGATTTATTATTTAATAAAGAACATTTTTTCAAATAAAATATTTAAAAATGTCCAAATACATTTAAAAAAAACCGTCTTTCTTTATTTTTCAATATCGCGATAAATACCGTACCGTGGACTTGCTATCGCGATATTATCGTACCGTGAGTTTTTGGTATCGTTACATCCCTAATGAAAATACATCATGATTTATTTGTTGATTTATACTTTGTATTAAGAATCCTTGCTCTCTGTCTCTAATGAGGTGGCGTGACTGACAGCAACGGTGAGGGCATATCACTTCTTATCTTGTCAGCTCTGCGGCCACTTGTGCCCCTCAATGTCACAGGGCTGCTCTTTGCCCGCAGGCCCTCCGGCTTCTATCTATCTAACTGCTCCACACCCCCCCCCCCATCTGGCACGTCCCGCCCAGAGACGCAGGCAGCCTCGGTCGGTTCACATCTGGAGGCGCTCTCTGTGCCAGGCTCTGGAGAACAGTATGGCGATGATAACGCTCAGAAAACGGGGCAAATGCTTTTCATCAAACAGCTTCATATACATTCGCTGCATTTGAAAATGTAATCTGTCTCCGAGTTTAACATTTGTTAGAGACTATAACAATTTAATCAGTTCTTTAGTGGAGCGGAAAATAGAAAATGCTAAACTGTTAGGTCTGACGCAGCAGTGAAGCTTAAAGTGGATCTTAGAACAACAACAAAAAAAACGGCACTCAAATGGCTGGCTATTTTTACCGCCTGTATAGAGATGCATCACAGCCTGTGGCTCAGACTGTCAAAATGATCATTCTAATACTTTTTTCATGAAAAAATTCAATTAGACTATCATTAGACCGGGCTGATGATGAGGTTCTGTTTATCGTTAACTGCACATTATTTGATTCTTCATTTAACAGGCAGCGCCTCATTTGCTGATGATCCATTTAACAAATGCTTTCTCCAAACTTTCTTTGGGCTGAAAGATGTGGAGTTTTGAATGTGTTTGTCAAGAGCGTGGCACAGAAAAAGTCTGGGTGCATTTCCACGTCTCTCTGTTCGACACATGCTATCTGTTTTGTGCTGAGTTCCTTTCCCTGCCAGTTTGACAGAGAAACTCAAGCATATGACGGCAACAAAGAGAGGAGGGTTTAACTAGTGGATTGTTGAGTAAAATAGAAAAAAAGGGGGATGGAGCATTTATGTATAAAAGAGTGTTAGAAAAAGCGGCAGACGGGGCTTGATGGCACTTGTGGAAGTGGATTAACTGTTACATCCCTAACAGAAAGTGGGAGCTGGAGAGAAGAGGCTGAAGCCGAGCCCTCTTGTTCGTGGGGGGATTTTCTATTACCAACAATAGAGAGAGGGGACAGATTGACTCCTATAAGGCCAGCACTGTCTGTTCTTCATTTCCTACATCCCATTTCCATCTCCCAATTCTCTCCAAAAAAAAAGGAATCCACTTGTAGTTCCAGCTGCACTTGGAAAGCCTGTGGGACCACATTTGGCGTAGCACCCTATTCCCCTGCTGGTGAACGGCCAGATGTCATTGTAACTACTGCACATCCTTTGCCTTTGCCATCACATTATCTCAGCTTCCAGCATGCACATATCAGCACACGCGCCTAAGGTTCCTCGTACTGATCACCCACGCGCTCCGTGCAAAACCCTGGAGACACGGGGGACGAAAACAGAGTTCTGAGAGGAAAGCGTAGCCCTGGAGGGGAAAAGTGGCAGGGTGGAGGACATGTTTCCTCGGAATCAAACTGTGCATATTTTCATCTTTGCCCATAGACCATCTCCCACCGGACATCAGTATGCCAAAGCAAAGGCCTGCTGCGTCTGTTTACTCTACAAGAGAGGAGACTGAATCAAACTCATTTAAAGGGAAGGGAAATTATGTTTTCTTTGATACTACTGTGTGAAGGCAAAAGCCCTCATCAAAGCTCCCTTAATCGAGCTCCTAAATCCAAATCCTGTTCCAACACCTCCGAGGAGCTAAACGCCGGCTCGACAAATATGCACCAAACACTCGTTTCCTAAATCACATTGGTCAAATATCGGAGGAGGAGGAGGAGGAGGCAGGGAAAATAGTCACAGTGAAGAGAGATAATTGAAAGATGAGATTTTTTAAATTTTACGCAAACAACGTGAGGATTGAAAACGCAGTGCGGTGGATTTGACGGCGAGCATCCTCACAGCCTTCGTTTGTTTACTGGTAATACCTGCTGTATGGATGGCCTTTGGAAACACAGCCTACCGCTACAGGAACTGCTAAACAACATCTATCAGAGCTGGGAATGCAAACAATAGCTTTAAAGTTTGTTTATCTCCCCACACACCTCCCCAATTATAATGTCAGGAGAATGGCGTCTGCGAATCAACAAACAAGTTTCCTTTTTGACGACGGGCCTGCTAGACATATTAAGACGAAATCAATGCACGGAGATTTAAATGGAACACAGTCGTGTCGATGCCATTTTTCCGC
Source organism: Gobionotothen gibberifrons (assembly GCA_943591055.1). Lineage (NCBI taxonomy): Eukaryota > Metazoa > Chordata > Actinopteri > Perciformes > Nototheniidae > Gobionotothen > Gobionotothen gibberifrons. Next base: position 4,446,029 of record CALSBZ010043889.1, on the reverse strand, counting down.
TGCTGTTCGCTGCATGTAAAGTGTATGCAAGTGTGTATGTTTGGTGAATAGATATGTGCTGACAGTCTGGCATCCTTCATCTGAACCCCGCATCTCTGTCAGACCGCAGGCTGGCTGACTGATGAGGGGAAGAGCAGCAAAGTGGAAAATGAGAGGAAAGGAGCAGCGAGGAGGAGGAGGAGGAGGAGGAGGAGGAGGAGGAGGATGTGTGAAAGAGGAGCAGAATGTAAGGAGGGCAAAGTGGACGAGAGGATTTGAGAAGGCTGAATAAAACAAGGGAAACAGTGTGGCTGTGTTACAGAGAAGAGGTGAGGACAGTGTAGCATCAAAGGCAGAGCGATGGGAGACACACACAGTGAAATACACAAAGCTTTAAAAGCAACTGTGTGTTTGTGTTGCATGTGCAGGGCCCAGTGTTGGTGAGTGGCAGAGTGTAATAAGAAATGTGACCTATTGATTGGCTGTAGAAACATGCCAGAGCTCAGGACGACAACATCCAGAGAACAAAATGGCTTCCTTCCTCTCCTGTCTTCGCCCCTTTTCCTTTTGTCAGATTCCTCCACTTGCTGAATGCTGACACATCTTCCGCATCTAACCCGAGACTTGGCTCGGCTGCAGATAACATGTGGTTATTACACGGTTACGATGTGTGGTTAAGGTAACGGCGCCCCAGGGCTGTGCGTTTTATCATGAGAGCGTTAAACAAAAAAAACTAAAAAGGGAAGTGGGCTTTCCCCGGATCGACAATCCAATTAAACGAATGTATGGCGTTTCGAGAGCGGACCACGCAGGGAAACAACACATTCTGCCTACATTTAGAAACGGTCAACAGTGGGGGAAAAGCATTACACCACAGCACACACTCATACACAGCTTATGTCATGCTCTCCATCTCCGTTCTTCAAGGCTATCACTTGTGAAAGCAGTGGACCCCGCGAGCAAGACAGGATGAAAGAGCGCGACTTGACCTTGACTCTTAGCATCGTCGATAAGAAACGGTGGGACTATTCCACCGAGCCGCTCTGTAACAGGCTCCCTCTCAAGGCCCATGTCCTCAGAGTTCCTGTGTTTGTGTGGAGAGGAGATCAGAGGAGTAAGTACACAGGAAGCCTATAGACAGACCAAACACTTCAAATGCCACGCGGGTGATTGATTAGCTGACCTGACCTGGACTCATGCGTCAATGAGATGGATCATGAAAGAGCATCAAAGGGAGGATGCTTATGTGTGTGTGTGTGTGTGTGTGTGTGTGTGTGTCAGGTTTCTAATGCGGCTATAAAGGGCCGTTCATAGCTGATCAACTGCCAGACTCTCGGTCAATTATTGATGAGGTTGTTTGATATTTAGAGACGAGGAGAGAAAGGAGAGGTGGAATGTTCATCAGGAGTTATTATCGTCATGTTTCTAACATTTTCTTTCTGTGTTCCTTCCCAACCCACTAACGCAACTTATTTAACCTTTTTCTCAGTTTTTACACTAACGTGGAACACAATTTCAGATGAGTTTTGGGTATAAATGGTGTGTTTTTAAACAATTGTGATGCATATTATATACATATATTGTACATTTGTATCCCCTTTTAGAGCTACATATCAATTTGTTGATTGACAGAAAAATAGCTTTTTTAATATTTGTTAAAGAATGCAAGATATTCGTTATGCAGCATGCTGTTTTGAGCCTCTACAATTTCAAGATTTCCTCTTTTTTCCTGTTTGTATCGTCATATGTTTCCCAAATGTACTTTAAAGTTATATGTAAACAGAACTCCTAATAAATGTACTTATTCCTCCAATGGTAAGTGTCTCGGTCTAAGCTTTTCAAAGTCTAAAAAATAACCTTGGTGATGTCAGTGACATATGGGTTATTTCAGTTTGCAGACGACACATTAATAACAGAGAGCCTTTGACGCGGAGTTTGAAAGATGTAATCATTAACTAGACAGGAAGGCTAATAGGATCCAGCATCTTCGCTTTAGTATTTCTATAATTACTCAGAATGTGCATGAATATTCTGGGCTGATTTGTACGTGCTATAGCGTGAGAGCTGGTTTCACAAGAATCCACAGATCTGTCCCTGAATCAGATTCAAAGACCTCCTGAGGTACAGGAGGAGATGAAGGCGCGGAGGTGAAGTATGTCGGGTGATAGAAGGAACAGATTTTATTTGCACAGAGCGCAGTTAAGTGCATCCTTCATTGTTTCCTGAAAGCCTTATGTTGCGCCACACATCCGATGCATGTTCCCTCTTATCTGCTTCTCGACTTTATGTTCCTCTCCGCCTTCCGATATCTGCGACCAACCAGTGTCTTCCAATTTTTGCGGAGGCGCATTGTCCCACACGGAGCCCATCTAGACAATCAAGGCTACCTGATGAGACCCTTGGGGAGATGTAGGGGGGAGGAAGGAAGGATGGAGGAGAAGAACATACAGGAGTGGCAAAGGGGGGGGGGGGGGAAGATGAGGGTGGGAAACAGGCACCGAAAAACAATGAGGCAAAATCAGAAGATAAACGAGGCGCTATTTCAGTGGCAGGATTTATGTACTGTCAACATTACCCTCGCTATTAGGGGGAATCCAATTACTCTGCGCCTCTCCTTTCTCTCCGGGAGGGGAGGGAATAAGGAGGCAAAAAGGGTGAAGGATGAAAAGAAAATGGATGCAGAAAGAGAGAACACCTCGGCATGATTTATCCAATTTCCAACACATATTTAGATATTAAGGAGAGGGAGCAGGAAAGGGAAGGCACAATGAACTCAACAACTGAGTGGCAGAGACAGGAAAGAGCGGGGTGCACAACGGCGCGGCGTAACGCAGAGTAACAGGACGAGACTGAAAGACCCTGTGCGTGTGAGGAAAAGGGGAAAGCAGGGGGTAAGAAAAGAGAAATTACGAAAAAGAGGAAGGGGAGATTTGGAAAGACAGAAGCTCCCTCGAGATTTAATTGCATGCACCTCAGCTTTTAAATGGCTGATACATTAAACATGAAGGATGCTAAGACAATAATTACGAGCTGTTTTAGAGCGGGAAAAGCGGGACAAGGGCCGACAGAAAATGGCGGAGGAGCGCAAGGCTAGAGTCGGCCTAGAAATTCTCCATGGGAACACCTCTGGAGAGGCCTGGGAGCGGAGGAGTCACAGTGCATTCTCATGATGTTATGGAGGCTAGACAGAGCAAGTAAAGTAGTCTTAGAGAAGCATGACGAAACACGCCGAGCAGAACACACAAAAAGAGCCCACGTACAAACGCGCTGGATTTCTTTTCAATAAACTGCCCTCAGGTTATACACACACACACACGCACGCACGCACGCATGCACACACACGCACGCACACACACACACACGCACGCACGCACGCACGCACGCATGCACGTGTACACACACACACACACGCACACACACACACACACACCAAGGATCCTTTCAATCGTCAGTCAATGCCTTCCTCATCGTTTTCTCAACCCTCCTCCTCTCCCTCCACCAATCCATGCCCTCTATCAGTAGATTCTTCAAAGCAGCGATGATCCATTCTCACTTGATAATCATTATAAATCTCTATTAAACCCCCACCTTCTGGATAGATGGGGAGTGTCAACCCACACCTGGCACGTTATGAGTGTGTAGGTGTGTGTGTGTGTGAGGGGGTTTGAAATCTATAAATGAGAGTGTGGGAGAAAAGGGAAGGAAATGAGGGAAATACAAATTGACTATCTCGCAAAAACAAAAGGATGACAGAAAATCAAAAATCTGATCCCAGCCCGCACGCTTGTCCACTCTTCAGCGGTGTGTGTTTTCATGAGCCCTTTATCTCGTTTCGCAGGGCTCGCTCGTAAAGCTGCGCGGGAGCAGCCAGTGAACGCAGCGGTTGCTGTTGTGCCCTTAAGCACAGCCACTTAACCCAGGCTAACTCACTCACTCAATACACTCAATACCCAGTCGGGCAAAAATGGAAAGCCCTGCAAAGGCACGCTGCTTAGCATAAAAAGCTATAAAAAGAAACAGAGCCTCGCTAATGCTGTGTCCACAGTCCGTGCACTTGTCATATCGGCTAAGGCTGCGTGTTGTTTGTGTGTGCATTTGTGCGTGTGCGCGCTCCTTAGCTGCTAGCTGGGGGCCGCGCCACACTGGATGGCACAATCAGCTCAGAGGCAGATAGCGACTTAGCTCTAACTGCTTCCCTCTGCTCGCTGTACCAACACACAATCACGCGCACACACACGCTGAAAAACGAAAAGGTCAATTTCTTGCCACGCCACTGGTCTGCCCAAGAAACCCGAATTGATTGATTTGACTCGATTCTACCGCAGGCCGAGAGCGAGGCAGAGAGTGGGAAAGGGAAGACAGATGGACTGACAGGCAGGGAACGGAGCGAGGGATGAGAGGTTGAGGCAAAGTCAGGAGGAGAAAAATATGTTTTCCTGTGTGTGTTTTTCATACAGTAACAACTAAAAGAGCAACACCTGAAGATGTGAGTTGCGAGCCAACGATTCTGTCATTGTCTATTATCATCACTGCCACACACACACACACACACACACACACACACACACACACACACACCTTGGTGTGAACCTGGCATGGTGGAAGTGTGTGAGGAGAGGTGCGATTGGATCACTCTATTCTAGTCATGGTGTCAGAAGGGGGGGAGATTGTGTGTGAACAGATGGTGTTTACCTAGTAGCAGGTTGGTTGGATCACCTTACTGCCCCCCCTCTTCGCCGACCATACCATTTTAGCGGTGGGTATAACTACAACACACGCAGGATTTGCACATGCTGGTGAAAAAAATAAAAAAACAACCGCAGACACGCCACTCCTCTCATCTGAATGAGGGGCGATAACTCACCAAGCCGCTGTCGGGGGAAAGGATGGAGATAAACGAGGGGTGACGAAATGAGAGAGAAAGAGAGCAGCTAGAGAGGGGGTGGCAGAGATACAGAGAAAGAGGGAGTGGAGGAGAGGAGGAGAATTGGGCCATTGGTGTCTTTTCTTCTTCTGGTCTGTAGTTATGTAGGTCACTTTTCTCCCTCCGACTCTGGAGTGGGGAATTTGTAAATCTGACATAATAAGGCATTTGGCCCGCAGTGACGCTTCTGAAGACGCTCTTTCTTCTACGCTCATTTTCACTGCACCATTGCACAGCTTGCTGCTTTACCTGCTGATGTGAGGAGTCAGAAAGGGGAGACGAAAAGGGAGGGAGGATGAATGGAGGGAGGGTGGCAGACTTGTTTTTTTGCCCGGGGAGTGAAGAAGTGAGAAAAATGAAGAATATTTAAATGGAAAACGAGCTTCTCCACACACAAGCAGAAACAGAAGGAAAACAAATTCCTTGATGGCTGCTGAGTTGCAGAGGAAAATGCTCGGTATTTCACGCTTGCATTCTTTCAGAGACTTTGTTTTCTTGCTCCTCTTCACCTCTTCCGTGTAGGAGAGCTAAGGTAGGAGGACAATTCCCCATCTGGTTAATAATTCACCTGTGGCTGTGACCACTCCAAAGAAAGAAAGACATTTGAATTTCCAAACATCTTGTGCGGATGTCTTCTTGATGACACTGCATGCCCTGTCAGTCCTGAAACGTTGTTAAATGTGCACATACATGCGAGTGTAGAAACACACACACACACACACACACACACACACACACACACACACACACACACACACACACACACACACACACACACACACACACACACACACACACACACACACACACACACACACACACACACACACACACACACACACAGAGGGGCAGACGGTGCAGTGTATGAGGTCTGACAGTGCTCTCGAAGGACCAGCTTGTGTTGCTAAAATAAGGCTGTGTCTGGAAAGAGGTGGATTCCCCTTGAGTGAGGCGCAGAAGAGCACTAAAAGCTAAGTGGAGGAGACGAAAAAAAACAGCCGGAGAGTGAGAGGATGAAGGGGAAAGAGCAGAGGGGTGAAGGGCAATGAAAAGATGGAAACAAAATCAAATGACAGAAAGAAAAGTAGCAGAGAAGTCTTCCTGCTACCTTTGAAGCCTTCATCGTGGAATCATAACTTATCCATGGCAACAGTTATTATCTATACATGACTTTAATTAAGTGGCAATGCTTAGAGAAAGGCACGTTGAGGGATAGAAGAGATAAAACAATAATCATCTACATGTCTACATACTCTGAATGTTCTATAAAAAGGCTATGGCATGTCAATGTGAGTAATACCCAGGAAGGGAATGGGAATAATTCTCGAAACAACCAAAAGTTTACACTGCATTAGAAGTTAGCTGAAATTATTCATTGCTCAATTAGAAAATTAATTGGCAACTAATTGTGTTTTTCTACTCCAACCTCCACCTCAACAGGTGCATATTAGAGCTGCAAATATCACAATAATATGTGTTTAATTGTCAACTGTTGCAGACATTAAAGGATGCCATATTCGGCTGGGGAAAGAAATGATCGACATTTGGAACTATTTTCTTTTTGAACAATATAAACCAAATAACTCATTGTTGAAAAAGGCCTGACCAGGCTGTATTTCATGTTTTGCTGTGGAGTATTTATTGTATTAATTGTAAGGTGTCCTTGGGTGTCTTGAAAGGCGCCTCCAAATAAAATGTATTATTAAAATGTGTATTATGAATCAACTATGATAATAATCATTATTTGCATTTGGCATTACGCTTTAATCAATAAAATACGTGCCCATCATTTCCAAATTAATTGTAAATTGAAAATATTCGTGGGTTATGACTGCTGCTTGGCTATTGTAATTGTAAGAAAGGCATTTTTCACTATTTTAATATTTTATAGACATTATCCCAACCCTAACCCTAACCCTAATTCATAGATAGAAAACCGGTAATTCATAATGACAATGGTTGTGCGTTTTAGCCCTTTTTTAGTAACAGATATGCACATACACCTACGCATATGTACGGTACTACTAGTGCCCACAGACTTACACTGAGCTGTGAAGTACTTTACAACTCAGAGTACGGGTGTTACATTGGCAACATGACTGAGAGCTTTTTACTCCGTCTCCGCTCCACGACACAACATGGTGCCTCCCCTCCTGCCTCTCTCCCTCTCTCTCTTTCTGCATGCCCTACGTCCCTCACCCTCTGTCTCTTGCTCTCCATCTGTGCCTGTGTGTAGGTACATTCCTTCTCCATTAGCTGCTTCTGTAGCGGTACACTGTGTGGAGTACAGTGGGGTCTGGGGGTAAGAGAGAAGGACGACAGAGAATAATGGACGTGGCTGAATGTAGTCCCCTTGTCCACATACCGTCACTCATAAATGATGCGCTGGAGAAAATGAGAGGGTTTTAGGTGGGATTGTATGGGAAACAGGAGCCAAATTGCACAATTTGCAGCTTGGCAGCGTCGCCGCACTGTGTTTAAGTGGGATTGTTTTGTGTATCTGTAATTCTTTCTGCATGTGTGTGGTGAGAAATGGTAGCCTAAAACATGAGGCTTGTGTGAGATGGATAAAAAGAAACATTCAAATGAGCTGCTTTTAAAGCCATCCTAAAAAAAAAAAACACCTTTGATACATTTCACCCGGCCGTCAATCTCACGTTTTTCCGGCTCTCTCTATTTATTCGGCTGCCCGTTTATTCTCAAAGATGAGTTTTTACAGGGTGTGATATTGGCAAGTGGCCTTTTTTTCAATTTGGGTGGCCTTGATCACGGTCACGCAGCTAGCAGAAGAGACGAAAAATTGCGTACGCAGAACCCTAGCTGTGTTTGGAAAATATCCTTTGGCTTTTCTATCAGAGGCTTTGGTGTCAGTGTGCAGCTCCGGCGGTCCAAGTGGTTATATTCTAATCGAGACCGCAACAAAAGGCCGCCTTTCTGAGGCCGATGCAGCCCGGGGTAATATCCTCGCCGTGTCCCCGGAGCGCTGTTTCAATCTCACCCGGTCGAGTATGATAGAGCAAGATATGAGGGCATGAGCATCAGGAGGAAAGGGGAACAAAAGTATGGTTATAAACAACCTCAAGATACCGAGCGATAGGGGATGAGTCGAGGTGGAGTGTGTTTGAGGAGAAGAACTCCTCCGACTGTCTCCCCCTGTCTGTCTTCCTCCCTTTTTTTCTCTCTCTCTGCTATCCTTCTCTCCCTGCGAGCCAGTGTGTGTGTTTGAGTGGGTGAAACACTGCCACAGTCCTATAGCCTCCCGTGAGACACTACTTCAAACAGACTGGAGAAGTACTGCCAAGGGTTCACTAGCTGGATATGTGTGTGTGTCAGCTTTGTGTCTATACGCACAGATGCCCTTTTTCACTCACTAATCCTTTTTTTTTTTTACATTACATATGCACAGTTTCCAAAACAAACTTCCATAAAAGTGCCACTTCACTTTCACCCCTTTTTTTTTTTTCCCTAAACACATTCACTCCGAAACACACACATCGCAGACAGACATAATTAAACAAATCCATGGTGTCTATTAAGCGTGAAGGCTTCCCCGCTGTGAGAGACATATTAAAACCAGGATTAGCCCAAAACAATTACAAAATGCCACAGATAGAGCCTGTACTCCCCTGGATGGCGTTGTAAAGTGTGCATGCGTGTGTGAGATGGCCTCTGTCGCCTCATGTGGGCTTTAAACTGGGAACACAGGCTCCTTTGCTCACATTGCTCTCGCTTCTTATGTTTTATTTAATACTTGGCAATTGTTGGCGAGCAGAGGCAGCGGGGACCTTGAAGCGGTACGCAGCGCTAAAATAAAAACCACTTTGAACGGCGCAATGGCAACCGCTCCACTCTCATTATGTTTGTATATGTGTCGTTACGCTCAAACTGTACCGTATGCGGTTAACACATGTTAAGAGACGCAGAAAGGTGAAGGGGGATGATTTCCACATATTACTGGATCTGCGTCACTGGAAAAAGACAGCACCATTATCCTCCACCATTGCCTCTCCCACTCGAAGAACCTTTCTTATTATTTTGTTCCTTACCTCACAATCCCTGTCTTTCCTTCAGACTCTCTGGAGCAACATTTGTGCCACTTCTCACCATGTCACATTTGCATATGTGTACTCTTCTTCTCCTTCTCTCACAGCAGGTCTTTTCCGACTGTGTGTCGCTGTGTGGAAAAAAATAACTCTTACGTCTCGTCTATAAATCATTAAACGGCTTTGCCTCAAGATACATAAGCCGATTTGCTTGTACAATATGAAACGGCGAGAGCACGTAGCTCAGCTGGTGTGTTTGCCGCTCCCAGAGTAAGAACAGAGACTAGTGGATCTTCATATAGCTACGATGCACTTGTGGAGCAAATTACCAGAGGATCTGAGTTGTACATTTCTTTGCATGCAGATAAGTATTTTATATTTGACTTTGAAGTGGGCTCTTTACGTACAGTTCTAATCTCTTTAATGTTAATATTTGCCTTTAATTATTCAGTTTTAATTCTCTTTAAACACTTTGTGTGAGTCAAATCCTTCAAGTATTCATACAAAAATGCTTTATGAATAGACTTTTTTTTTTAACTCTTTCCTCTGTCACTCTCCTTCACATCCTCCTCTCCTCCTCGGCAGAAGAAGAAGAAGAAGTGGGGAGTCTACCTGCTGGATAATCCTGCATTACATCCTTAATCCCCTCAACGCTCTCACACACACACCCACACACACATGCACACGTTCTTCCTGCGCTCACACAGAATGCTAAACAATAGATGGAGGTGTTGAAAGGAATGCACACACAACCGCAGGAACAGCACATTTTTCCGCAAATAGTAAATTATGAAGTGACTTTTTACACCGTATAATCCGAGCCACAGTGTGACTGTGAAAGGCAATCTGACGCCTCTCACATAGTGGACTGTCACTACAGGGGTCTGACATCGGGGCTGTCTAGGAATATCTTAAGGACCAAAGACAAAAAAGGAGTATCTAGAAAATGAGTTCGAGGTATATATGTGCGTGTCGGTGAAAAGGGCGAAAGTTGAAAGAGAAAATAAAAACAGTGTGAGATATCGAGGCACAGCAGCAGTGAGTAACAGACAGCGAGGGATGAGCGCAGACGGAGGAGTGTGTGTGTCTCAGAGCAGTGGTTCTCATTAAGAAGTGGCTGCGGGGTCCAGTCACTCGCCATTGATTTGTTTAAAATCCAAAGCTCAGCCATCGACAAGCTTGGCATCCTCTAGTCTCCGTCAAAGCCAACACATGCGCACGGAGAGAGTGCGAGTCAATGACCAATAACGTATTTTTAAACCCCCGAAACACACTCAAGCCAGCGAGTCATATTATGACACCTGTACTTAACACGGTAATATTTTAAAAGAAAATCAAAGTCCAAAGAAAATCTGTCTAATTTCTTCTGTGGACCCCGACACGAATCTGAACTCCTCAAACACTTAAGTGTGTGCCTGGTTTCAAATACTCATTGTCGTGTACATGTGTGTCCGTGTGTGTGTGTGTGTGTGTCCGTGTGTGTGTGTGTGTTTGTGTGTCTGCTCATGGCTCAACAGCCTATGAATAGAGGCCATAGTCAATCAATAGCAATCTACGGCCAGCCTTCGCAATGCTAATGGAACTCTGGAGGAGCTGGCATTTGGCCAGTGTGAAAGCAGCATCAGTCTGAAAGCTTAGACACACACACACACACACACACACACACACACACACACACACACACA
>CALSBZ010043889.1:4398170-4417243 GCA_943591055.1 Gobionotothen gibberifrons | reverse complement strand
TCGGTATCGTATCGGTTTCAAAAAAACAATATCGTGCATCCCTAGTTCTAATGGATGACAAAATTACAGTGCGGTCAAAGAGATGTGATGCACTTACTTTTTATATTGTCTTTAGTGCCAAATAACTGATTACAAACATTATTAGTGAAGACTGCAACTAGGCCTCATGTTGTGAGTAATGATGAATACTTAGAGACAGGACCGAAAGCAGTTGCTCTGTAATACTTCAAGGGGATAATTATATAGATTGCTTATACAAATTGATTTCTTTGTAGTTCCCATGATCAGCTAATTAATTAAATGATAGTTTAGCTTTGGGGATTTATTCCAAAGTCACACAATCCACTCCTTAGTCTGCTAGCTTTGACACTACATGAACCTATTAGTCCCATCACAGTGCCAAAATCAACCTTTTGAGATAAAAAACCCACAGAACAGCTTCTGCTTTAAGGCATGGCTTGCTTACGTTTAACATGTTGCTAACATATGGTTGCTAGCACAGTGTAGCAAACACTGCACTGTTTAGCATTGGTTGTAGTAGAAGATGCCCTAATGATTTGTCTGTTACTTGTTGCTGGTAAGTACATTTTGTTTTAAACAATTCTAGCCAAAATGAGTATCCCGATTAATATCTAAGTTAATGTTTAAAGCGGATGCACTTTGCTAGGCTTAGGGTACCTGCCACTGCCACGCCGTGCCTTATTGCAATCCAGTTACACCCATGCTACCAAATATGGTCACTTTCTTTTTTTAATAATAAAAAAAACAGGATGGCAACAACTAAAATGCTTAAAACAATAGTCAACAAAGCAATAGTTGACGTCACAGTGGCCTAGCTACTTGTAATTTACTGTCTATGGCTGTATGCTAATGGCAGATGTGTCTGTTTGTGTTTGATGTGTATGGATCTGTCTGTCTGCCAGAGATAGGATCATGATGAATGTCTAGATTCTGTCTAATGGGTAAAAGAAAGCTAGTTTGAATCATTTTCAAACCACACATAAACTTGTAAGTACATCTTACAGAGTTGGTTTAAACAATGGCTGACGAAATGTAATTGAATTTGTACTGCTCCGGTATATGTCGGTGTGTATGTGCCTGCTCGTGTATGTGTGTTGGTCCTTCCAAGTCTTTGAGTTTTGGCAGCAAGATCAGAGGAACCGTGTGTTGTTGTGTTTGTGTGTGCGTGACAGTGTGTGTGTATGTGACAGGGAGAGAGTAGGCATGAAAGTGAGATTCTGCTCAGAGACGTTTGATGTCGAAGAACAGCGTCTGCTGTCTGTCTGCCAACTGCCAACCCTCTATCACCATCCCAACACATGGCCTCTGCAAAGTGTGTGCATGTGTGTTTGAGTGTGTGTGTGTAAGTGGCCTGATTAAGCAAGGACTTGGCTATGTGACACCGCTACAGAGCTAGTTAGACTCATAACATGCACCTGAATGTGTCACAGTGTAAATGTGTGGGCCTGAGAACGCAACATAGGATTTTGTTTTTAATCACATGACAGAGACAGGGCGAGGTACGTGGAAAGGAGGTGAGTACGGATGTGTGTGTGTGTGTGTGTGTGTGTGTGTGTGTGTGTGTATGTGTGTATGCGTAGGTGTATTGGAAAGGGTGAGTAATCTCTCACTTTTACTAGCTCTCATCCCACACCACCAATCTTTGGATGGGCCCTTAACACACAGAGTCAAGCACACTTATGGCTAATTGTTAACGGATGCATGTGTGGTTCTATGTGCATGTATGTGAACATGCCTGTGTGTGTTGTGTGGTAGAGACGCGCTCACCCTGATCGTCTTTCTATATATACCTGCCACCTTGTCCAAGAAAAAGAGGCGTCATATATATATATTATGAGGGAAAGATAAAAGATAAATTTCCTTCATATATTAGGCCTAAGAAAGCCATGGGATGATCTTTTGCTTTAGTTAGGTGGGAAGCTAACTGAAAAGACCCAGCAGTTGTATGAAGAACTGAAAGACGAGGGAACAAAAGCATTGAAAGAGAGAATGGAGAAGAAAGCCAGGAATGAAATCTGTTAAAAAAGTCAAATTCTTGTCTTTGACTCACACTGGCAGACACACAGGCCTACGCAAACTAAGGCATGAACAAACAAAACAAAAAGTGTGATTGAGGAAGCATGAGCGCACACACACTCGAGGAAACCTACTGATATATTGGCAGAGCAAAAGGCTGAAAGATCAGGTGAATCTACAGAGCAAAGACACACAGATCTTCCTTTTGAACGCTTCCTGACATTTTATTTCTGATAGGGCCAGATATAGCTTTTCTGCCTCTTCACCAAACAAACACACACAGTCTGCGAAAATGATGAGTTGAAGATCGAATGGGAGGTAGTTATTTTAGAGAGAAAATATAAAACGGTTAAAAAGCAAACAGTAGCCAGGCGCTGGAAATGTCCTGTGGCAGCAGACAAATAAGTGCGTCTACTGAAGTGATCCGAGCACCTCAGGTTGGCTAGATTGATGGGGAAATTAACAATGCCGCACACACCCGAAAGGCTTGAGAGTTTGAAGAAGAAAGAGATGGGGCTTAGAATCAAAAGTACTGAATCAATATGTAGACTTGTGACAAGATACAAAAGGACTTGAGACTGAAGATTGGAGTACACAGAATAAATAAAGACATGCTGTGAGAAGTTTTCTTTTCTTGGAAATGTCCCACTGTTCTTTTCCTCAGTGTTATACTAAGCAATGACATTTCTCCTCTGTCTTTGGATAGTAACAGGAAGGCAATACAGATCCGTGATTGGTGAATTCATTTTTAATAGGTGCAGAGGGCCAGGTGGCATTAATTACACCCAGAGGTGACTGGAGCATATTAATATTGATCTGGCAGGATGGTTTTGATATAGTCCATTGCTGGGGTGTCCAGTGAAAAGTTATTTTGAGGACAGTGGCAGAAGGACCCAGTGTCAATATCATCACAACTGAGAGAGATGCTCAAGGTCCAGCTGTTCTCCTTTGAGGAGGTTATGATTTCTGTTTGATTTCTATGTTTCTGATTTTTATCCTATTTGTCTTTAGGAATCTTTTGGCCTTGATGTCAATGAACTTGGGTGAAAGGGTGTAGCATGGTCCAAAGAAGAATCCATTACATTTTCGAGCTAGCCCAAATCACCGGCTGGTAGAACCATCGCTTTTCACTTATGGACAAGCCTTGGCGGTAGTCTACGCCCTTGAGGTGTCCTTCTAGTGTCCTATAGTGTCCATTTCATAAGTAAAATGCGCAGTCCTGAACTAGGCTGGGATGTTGACTCTATTCAAGTTCATTCTTAAATATTATACTATAATATTTTTTCTTCATAACGTTAGCCTAAATATCTGCCTACATTTTTTACTTAAGTATTCATATAATATGAGTGGAGGTTTGAACAGGATTGCGGCAGGATTGCGGCAGCAATATAGTGGTGCTCTTATCCTGCAAAAATGTTGCTGTAATAGCAGGCAAGAGCAAAATAAGCATTTTTTTGTATTTTTAATCACCTCCGATTGCCTTTTGGTAACTTTAACTTGAAATGGATTCCTTATTATGTGAATGTGTCAAGCCATAGTTCACTGACATTCAATTCCGAGCATTTCGGTACCACTTAGGGATTTATCAACAAAGCCGATGGTGCATTTTGCCTGGTGGCCTGAATGGAATGGCCATTGTCTTTAGTTGATACAAATCTATTATAATTGCTTTGAATGGCCCTGTAACTGATCTCAGGAATCAGCTTATGCATTGTTTGTATTGTTATTGATTTTAGTGACTCGCTGCTGCCTGCCTCAAAATAGATAGTTATGACTTTGCAAAGGGATCACTTTGAACAGAGGCTGGGGTGGTCTAGTCCGACCCATTGATTCAGAGTAAAGGTGACCTGGGTGTACTATTGATTGGAACTGGTTGGACAAGTATACATTTGCATGAAGTCGACAAAGCTTTTAGTGTTAAAATCTGGATGAAGAGATGAATGATGACCAATATAAACTTCTCATGTGGCTATTCTCACAGTCAATACAGTAGGAACATGGCAGAACCAAAACAGCTGATCAAGATCCAAGAAGTCGTACTCCTTTGTTCCCTGGGCTTGAGCCCCACTGTCTGTACAACTGATACTTGGCTTAGCCGTGGAAAGGGTTCAGAAAGGGAGATTTGGGACCAGCTGAGATGCCAGGCTGTCCCCATGCCCGCTTATGGAGATGGGAGATAAAGTCGGATACTTGTCTGATGATTAGCCAGCTTCGAGCATTAAGTGGCAAAGCAAGAGGAGTTGCACAATCAGAGGTTAGAGACTCTAATATAGATTTACTCATCTATTCTCTTTCCTCCCATTTGACTCCTCGCAAAACAAAGCCAACCTATTAAAGCAAGTATTGAGTGGAGAAGAAAGGGTTTTAACAGAGATATTGACATCAGTGCTAGCGTTCCCTCCCCTCCTCTGCTAAACAAGGCCTGTTTCTTGGCTCGGAAGTGGCTGAACAAAGGGGTTAGCTCCCTGAATGCAAATGATAGCAATGCAATACATGCATAACATGAGGGGGTCTCAAACTCAGGCTAATGACATAATATATATATAATAATTAGTTTACCTGGCATAAGGAGTTTTTGGATGCCTTTGGAAAGAGATTTATAATGATGGGGCTCTGGCAGGAGGATTTTGTGGGGAAAAAAACATGATGATGTCCTGACTTGAGCTTGGTGACCATACTTGAAAGGCATGGGCACATACAGAGCCAAGTACGAAGGAGTTAACTAAATATGCCACTAAATTGCACGAGTGCAAGTGAAGGACCCAGAGTGTTTTCTTTTCTTTTGCAACCCCCAACTTTAAAAGTATAGCATGCAGAAGGCGATGACCAATCGCAGTTGTTTTGATTTCTTCACACATAAACAAACACTGGCCAGCAGAGACTTGCAAGGTAATGCCACGCAATTTCTAGCCATGCTGTGTGGTGCCCCGCGGTGCTTTGCTCCATTCGATGAGCCAGCATGAAGCAAGAATCAATATGGATTAACACTCTGCACGAAGCTATCCACTGATTCCTCCTCATTGCATACGGAAGAAAAAAAAGTATGCACTTAATATGCTGGATTTCAGATTCCCCCCCCTTGTGATTCATAGTGGAAAAGCAAAGAGTGGAGATAAACTGACCCTGGATAAAGGGCCATCGTCACACCCGGAGAAAATAACCGGGGCCACGCCCGCCTCTCGTCACCCATCAAGCCGCATGGCGGGCGGTCTGGAATCAGCTCCTCATTTCACCTGCCACACCTAGACTGATTGTCACACACATGAGCACACACACTCATACACATACAGTGTGCAATGACAGGCCTAGCGGTAGGCCTCCACCCCCGTGGCAGTGGTGGGCCCCCCTGCAGCGCTCAGCGGGACCCCACAGATTATCCCAGTGCTCGCAGACAGTCACAGAATGTTAATCCCCAACCATCTATTCTACTGTACTGTTAAACCTGGATCTTCCTCTCAATCGCTCCTCCTCCTGAGCTCAACTCTTTCTGTGTCCATCACTTTCCATCCTCCTTTCAAATCCGCTAAAATCCCACCCCCAAATTCCCAGCTCCATCCCATGTTCAATCATGTGCTTTTAACCCGATCCTCTCCTCCCACCTAAAATATGTTGATCCTACTGGAAAGAGACAAGGCCTCATCCCTATTCTCTCTTATCCTTCCTCTTCGCTCCAGGCCCGGGCCTCGCTATCAGCCCCACATTGATCTTCTCATCCCCAAGAAAACAAAACACCAATCAGCCTGTCATAATCACTCTGCTGGAGGAGGAAGCGCCGAACGCCAAGCACAGCTGCTACATGTTGATGTAGAGACAGTGGAGAAGCAGACCAGCAAAGGGTAGCTCAGTTTTTTAAAGTTTTTTTGATGAACATGCTGGATTGGTTCTATTTTAAGAAAGTGTGAAAAAAGCGACCATGAAGGTTTATTAACTACACAGTTGATTCCATTCTGTTAATCATGATACTGATTCTCATTTCTTTTTTATTTGTGCGCTGGAACAATAAAGTGACAGCTGCTGGAAGAGTTCCTTCAAAAAAATTCACATAACAACCTCTGAATGATATCTGGTCTCCCACAGCTTCCCTTCACTATACACTCTCATTTGCCCTCGTAAAAATTGCCCTCTACCGTTGGGACCTTTTTTACTACTTGTCCCGCAGGATTTTTCTTCCGAACAGTATGGCTGCTAACTTCCAAACAATAAATTCAGTTTGTGATCTGTCAGCAGTCTCCAGACTGTTACCCCTGTCGTACTTGTGCTTTGTTGTCATGCAAACCATGGATTGCAAACTTTATGTCTTCACATACCTCAGCATCTTTCCACCGCGGGCGATCTGGCAGATCCAATAAATCTCCAGCCGAAATGTTTGCAGTGATGCATTCAGACTTGCATTAACAACTTGAACTGTAGATTTTCCCTATTACCCTTTAATAGCTTTTTGAGTCAGATAACTCGTTTTTTTCGGCACTGTTTGATACCATCCGATTATAATTGGTATCTGCTTGTCCCATATGTTCATTCTGGCTAAATCACACACATTAAGGAACATGTTTAAATCCAAAATGCCACTATTTATGGACGCCTCATTGCATTAATTGGAGACATTTTGTACTGGACAGTTTGAGTTAGTAATAAGGGACATGCCAACAAAACTGCAGGGGTGAAGCAGTTAACACTCAGTGATTCATTTATAAATATCTGATTGATAGACTTACACTTACAGTACATTTCTCGGCTCCTTTACTGGGTTTTACGCATTTTAAACAGTTGATACAACCTTG
This sequence comes from Gobionotothen gibberifrons, assembly GCA_943591055.1. Taxonomy (NCBI): domain Eukaryota; kingdom Metazoa; phylum Chordata; class Actinopteri; order Perciformes; family Nototheniidae; genus Gobionotothen; species Gobionotothen gibberifrons. The sequence continues at coordinate 4,410,425 of CALSBZ010043889.1, read as the reverse complement.
ATACCACAAACGGAAGAATGGCAAACAAAAGCCGGTCAACATAAAACTCAGATATTTCTAATCATCATGACATTCAAGGGATTTCAGATACCCCCGAATTGGTTATTAAACCTACCCACGCACTGTCTTTTTCCACCCATAATATTTAATTAATTCAGTTCATAGCGTTAACATACCTGAAATCATTTCAACCTGGTGGCATTCATCAGTTTTATCTACTCTGCATTGCTGAGGCTTGGTTCCCGTCTCAGATTTCTCACGATGTTCTCTATTCAGAGCAGAGTAAAAGCACTAGAAACACACTATAAAGCTTTTTTGAATACATAATGTATTGCTTTAAGATAATTTGATTTCACTTCATGTTTTACAACCTGCCAGCTTTGAGGTATAATTCAAATTTAAGACTACAAAGTGTTAGAACACCTTTTTTAATCAATTTTGTATTGTCACTTGTACTACCTTATTTTTAAATAGGACCTTGAGCCTTTCCCATACACTGTATAAAAGAATGGGACAAAGTCACCATTTTGTCCCCCATTGGTTAGTGGACTATGGTTTTGAAGCCTCAATTTGGTGTTTTGCCTATCAACAAATTAGTGCTTGGTGATTGACATTTGAATTTTTTTGCAACCAGAAGAGAGGCTGCGGCATTTTACAACCAAATAGTTAACAAGACATTTAAAGTCAACCTAGATGTACAATGAACTTTCATGAACGGAAAATGCACTGTGAGAGGAAGTTCTAAGGCGGAAATATCCGTCAATCACAAGGTAGACACACCCTAAAACATATCCTGCTTTATGTCTATTTTACTTTAGATGGGACTATATTTTAAACTATTTACATTGTGATGTGTCAAAAAAAGCCGTTACACTATAGCGTTTGAGACCATTATCTCATTGCAAAAGAAAATCCAGAGGTAATTAATTAAGTGAAAGATGGTTAATTTTCTCCTAGATCTCTGTATCATTTGACTCATGTATGACTTATAGGTTACCACCTGGTCTATCCAACAGACTTTTCACATATAAACCTCGACCTCTTGGCACTAAAAGAATAAGTCATTGGGATCCACTATCTGTATGGATATATGTCCCAATTCTCATGGCAAATCAAACCTACAAACCAACAAAAGTTCTTGAGATATTTTCTGGTCTGAACAAAGTTGTGGAACAACCAACAAATCAACATTGCCATCCTTAGATGGTCTTAATAAAGGTTACTATAATATTAATGCTAAAATCAATCACATGAAGAAAGCTGTATCACCATCCGTTACTTATCCCTTAAAAGGTCTCACAATCAAACATTAAACATGAAGCAAACATACAAGAGTGGGGTAGTATTCAATTAGTCAAAAGATTTGATGGCCGAACGAACCAATATATGAATAGATAATGGTCAGTTGATGTACCAGTAATGGCTGTTCTTTGCACTAATGTGTACCAAGCACCAGCACTACTGCCTGTCTGCCAGTTCAGAAGATTAATGATGGCGTAGCCTGATGTCCTCTACAGTCACTAGTGGGTTGTAAATCATTCTTTGTAAAGGCGACATGTGACTTTGATTTCCGTTTGAATGTTTGACCTGTTTGATAGCTCAGTAATTGTTGCATCAAATGCGGCACTTTGGCAAACGCTGTCATTTGGAGAGACATTTGATAAAGGTTAGCTGGTTATTTTAGATACAGATGTGTATGTGTGCGTAATATCTTAAGGGGCCCTGTTATGCTTTTTGGTGTTTTCCCTTTCCTGTATTGTGTTGTAAAGGTTTTTGTGCATGTTAATGGTCTGCAAAGGCTAAAATCTCAAAGTTCCCTCCAAAGGGAGTCTCTCCCCCCCCCCCCACCTCCATTGGACTCCTTTCTTTACTTCCCTAACATAGTGACATCCTTATGTAGCACTCACACTTCTTTTGACTAGCGCTCCAACACATTGTACCTGATAGCCTAAGAGGCGGGACATCTCCAAGCAGTTGACCAATAACAACAGAGCAGGCCAGCTAACCAATCAGAGAAGACTTGGCTCCGGTTTCAGACAGAGGGTGAAAAGAGGTGCTGCAGCACAGGCAGTATGAGAAAAATAAAGAGCTTTTTGTACATTAAAGCATGTAAACACTTACAGTAGAGGCACACATATGACCCTGAAAATGAGCATGATTAGGCCCATTTACTGTATTTAAACCAAAATACAAATGACAACAATATTTTATCTTGAATGCCACACCTCACTTTCCTGAAATAACTCAATGTTCCTTATTTCAATTTGGGAATATAAACTTAGAAATACTTTTAGAAAGCCTGTGGTGTCAGCCAGGAAAACTCTTGTAGGAAATGGAATGCTGCTGAAGAGCTAGAAAGTTCAATTGTACCAGAAAATGAAATACAGCTTTAATAATTGCAGAAGTGGTACTGGTAGAAGAATACGAGCTTTTTATTAGTCTAGTTGTCAGGCTTTGGCTATTGATAGTTCTGTATCTTATCAGTATCAGTGAAGAACTGGGTGCTTTATCATCTACGACACATCTTAGGTGAATTACATTTCTAAATTGAATGGCACCTTTTATCCAAAAGCTTTCACTAAAATGACTTCACTGTATATTGAAGGAAATGCATCAGAATATTGTAGCGCTTAGAATGTTATTGTATACTGTATATATGCCTTAAGGCAAATACAATATATTTCAAGACTTTCATTTCAAAAGTAAGCCGTGAATATTTACTCACCAGAAACCAAGGAGACGGAGCACAGCAAATAGAATATTTCTGACGTGTAACCACAGACAGAAAGTAATAATATAAAGCATAGAGGGGAATTAACATTGTAACATTGTAATTAACACAGTAAATATCAGCTGTGATAACCTTGCCTCATACAAGTAATTTAATTTAACCAGGAGAGCAATGTCCACATTTATATTACCATCAATTTCTCTCAAAAGTGCAATTAAGTTAATTATATATACTCGTTATGTGTAGGTCTGAAAAAATACGGCTTCTATATATATTTAGATGAGTGATGGGCAACAATTACACATTTTAATCGTGAATAATCGCATGATTTTCTGCGATTAATTGCATTGATAATGCGCAAAATTCAATAGGTCCATGGCATTAACTTTTTATCTAGTTTGTTAGAGAAAAACAAGTTACCCTCAGAGTCCAGTGATAAGAACATTTAACTTTGGAGTGATTACAAATAACTCTGGTTCTATCAACTCGTCTGGAGGAGATTTAAAATGTCCATGTAAGAGTTCCGTACCTTTCTCCATGTTTCTGTCCCGCCAGTTCTTTGCTGTTTCGGTTCATGTGAGCGCTGCAGCAGTCTTAGGCCCGCCCCAAATGCTCTCTAAGGTGTGAACTTGCCCAGCCCTATATGTATGTGTGAGTTCATTAACTGTACATGTGTCCCTGTAACTGCTGATAACCTGAAGCAACCTCTTTTTTTTTATTCAAAAGTGTTAAATATAAGATTAACCTTTAAAGGATCCTACCACCTGGACTCCCTTATCTCCTCAGCTCTTTACTGCCACGCACATCGGTGTCTTACTTCTCTTATATTCACTTCAGGGGCTTGACCTGACACCTAAGGTGTTCATAATGTACAACCAACTCTATCACACACAGAGGCATTCAAAATAACCTTCACCTGCTCACACACACACACACACACACACACACACACACACACACACACACACACACACACAGGATTCTTTTTGCTTCCACACACTCCCTCTCACTCGCTCTTCTCATCCCACTAATGAAAACAGATGAAAACTCCACAGCCCAATAACGCAAACATTAACACTAATTCCCGCTCATATAGACAAACAATCTCCGAGACACGAGTAAATACGGCTGAGCTTCCGGTAGTGGAGGACTGAGGGAAAGAAAGAACGCGCCCTCTGGGAAATTTTCTCTGATCAAGTGCAAAGAGATTAACCAGTTGGACTAGTGCTAATGAACATGAGATCCTAATGAAAGGAGCTCGTAAATGCAGATGAGGCATATGAAACAGAACAATGGTTGGCTTATATCAGATTGAAACACAAGAGAAATGTACAGAAAGCAATCATTTTACCGTCCTTTTTTCCTAACCTAACGTCAAAAACCCTGACAAGTTTTAACAATGGGCAGCAGAACATTTCATGTTTCATTACAACATTACGGTAATATGCGCACTTTTGGAGAAAAGAGCAACTCAGGGATCATTTTGTACTCACAGCTGGACACTGGTTAGAAGCTAGTACACTGTGTGCAACAGCCTCTTTCATAAAAGAAAAACATCAACTTATAGACAACACCGTAAATCACGCACAGACAAATGGAGCAAAGGGCACAAAGGCACATCAAACACAATCACGCAGAAGCCTAAGGTGGGGCCGAGTAATCTAAGAGAGGCTAGAGTCAGACGTGACTTACTGATTACATAGTCCCCAAATGGATCCTCATCCTCCTCATCATCTAGGTAAGCTGAAGGAGGGGGAATTGAGAAAAAAGAAAGAAAAAAGCAGGAGAAAAACAAACATAAATACAAAATCAAGAGAGAAAGCATACAACTGGAAAAGAAAAGCACAATCAAACGTAAAACAAATACAAAGTAGATGTGATGTATGGTTAAAGACACACAGAAATAAAGTGAATCCGGCCTCCTGACTTCCCATCATGCACCTTTTTACCTCATTCTTTCCCTCAATCTGATACCCCCGGCCTTCATTAGGAAGCAAAGCGCTGACCATTAAACTACAAAAGTAGTTTCAGCTGCATGCAGAGGAAAATATGATCACTCATAATTGGCTGGAGAATTCTCAATTTGCTCTCAGTGCTCCTTCTCTCCCTCCCTCTCTCCCTTTCGCCTCTCTTTCTCTGGCAGGTCTGAAGACAGCATGAGAGGCCATTACGGCTAACTAAATTCCCTATTAGGGCGGCAGAATGGTCGTCAGCAAGTTACAAATCCGACGCCAATGATATTCCAAACTCTCCGGCTCCTCTCATCTACCTGATAATAACACCGTTAGTATGGGGGCCTTCACTGCAGATGCAGCGGCTGCCTTCTTACACTGAGAACGCACAACAACATATTTTTTCCAAAGCCCTCGTTGTCATTTTTATGTGAAAATCCCCCCCTTCATCTCTCCCTTTGTGCTTATTCACTGTTTGTGTTTCCCTCTTCTTCTTCTCTTCTCTCCACCACTCCAGGCACCCTCCCTTTAATGTGAGTTAGCATCCATCTACTGTGATCAATATCCCAGGCTTTTATTAAACACTGCTCTTATGCATCTCTGTGTGTGTGTGTGTGTGTGTGTGTGTGTGTGTGTTTGTTTGTGTGTCCATTTGGTCCAACAATGTCTTTATTTAGTCCGCAATGAGGGGTTCGTGTTTTGTTTCATTGGCAAGTGTGTGAAAATGTATGTTGAAACACCAATCTTTATTGATCTTGTCTGCGTTTTTCAAACAATGGGCCTAACCCAAAGACGGACACTTAAAGATGTGTGTGCAATTTTGCTCCATCCTGAGTGCATAGCTTTCACTGAATGGACAAAAAGTCCTTGAACCAGTGGGTGAAGCATGCAGCCACGCACACACACATTTACTCGCACTCACAGTGGCGTGTGTTTGTGAAAGCGAGCTGTCAGTGCTGCTCTCACACACCATTCATCACAAGCTACTAATTCTGTTAGACCATTGTCGAGCCTTTCGCACCCCACGTTGCTCTCTGAAAACTCAATCAGAGGCTAATGCCCCCAACCCTGCTAACACACACGCGCAAGCTCTCACTCTCAGTTTCTTACTCACACACACACACACTCAGAGACCCTGAGGGGACAGCGGTGGTCTTGGGGGACCCCACCAGTCCAACTCTATAAGTGTTGCTTGAATTTGATCGACAGGAGCTGCATTGGCCGAGTTACCAGCACTGAGAGTGGCAGAAAAAAAAGCTCTTACAATCACTGCGTGACATATAATTATAGTATTCACCAAAGTATAGAGCTTTTTATTCACAATTCAAAATGATCATGATTAAACATTATCTTAATTTACCTTGATTGCAAGACAGTCCTCTGCGCGCTCCGAAAAACTCCCTAAAGTAGCAACACCTCGGCTGACTTGGTTGATTCGCTTTTGATTTATGGTGGGATTGGTTTGGTACATTAAAATAGAATAAAGAGGACAGCGCGGGTGCAGGCACTCTGCCACCTGTGCTAGCAGATTTGATTAGTTAATCAGGAATCACCCAATGCGGCTTTTATAAAGCATAATTACATCTCCAGCTACCCAAAAAAAACAACACAAAAATTGTGACTGCAGATGTTTTAAGTGGCGTTTAAAAGTTTTTCAGCTTTGTCAAAAAAATATCCAATTAACATAAAGTTTAACTAACTTCAACCAACCAGCTTCTAACGGTGCGGAAAACCCTCCAATAAAGAAGTGATGGAAACCAGGCAATTGAGCATGCCTGGACTGGCGGCAGGGTTAGGCAGAAAGGCCAGACTAAATTTAGCGCCACCTTTTCCTTCTCTAATTAGGAGATTAATACATCCTGTCACACGCGTCACAATACGAGCCTATGATTTATTATCCAGTCGACCAGATGGAGAGATTGAGCGGGAGGAGGAAGACCGAGAGGGATATCGCAGCTAATCAGAATGCATGTGACTGGGCGGGGCCTGGGCTGTGGAGGGAGCGGGCCAGTGTCCGCGTTCATAAAGTCGGCCGTATGAAGGAGATTTATTGACGGGGAAACAATGTTGAAGTTGAATTAGATTCTGCCTGTTTCCTTAACAGACAGCTCTCTTTATGAGACACAGAGGCATATGGGGCCACACACACATAAGCATGTGTAAAGCACTGGACTATGGATTGTGGCCATAAAGCCTGCCCCGGGCTTCAGGTTTAAATCAATGTCAAAGCCTGATCTTATTTCATCTAATGCATGTTTTAATCATTCTCCCTCCTGATCAATGCAGTTTGGATGCAGTCATCACGCACTGCTGTGAGAATTTACAAGCGCTCCTATTCTCCCGCCCGTGTTTCCAGACGGACGTTTTACGAGGCGGTGCACAGTGTGACAGTAAATCTCTTCCTCCACTTTGCCAAAATGAAATCTCTCAATGCCGCTCTCTATGCCCACATTTGTTTGTCTCACTGTGCTGCTTGCGCAGACGAAACTCGGATTGGCTGTGCCAAGTCAACGTTCTACTCTCTTTATTTTAATAGTGTCTGGAAGGGGCAATAAAAGGAAAGTGTCTTTATTCAATACTTGACAATAAAGCTGGATGTAGGGAAAAAATCCCTGAGTTGCATTTAGGAAACTCATTTAACGGGTTTTACATACTTGTAGGTAATTGGAATTCAGCAGTAAATGAAAAAACAAATGAAAAATAATTACAGAGTTTTAGTTTAGAAACTGATTTAACAGGTGCCAGAGGGCTTCCCGGGAAGACAGCTACACATTTGAAACACATTGCTAGATAAGTAACACTAACATTTTAGTCAGGTGCCAACGTATGTCTGCTGTTCTCTGAGTGTTTTAAAAGTCATGATGTGTGTTTGCAGGCATGTCTATGCGCCTTTCATTTTTAATCACTGGAATAATATTGTAATTAGATTTTCATATTGTATTAGCATTCATTTACAAAACGTGCCTTTCCTAATTTAGGAAAAAGCAGGTTGAAACTATATTTATCTCCCTCTGTCCATTGCAAGCTCACAAACATACATAATAGCCTGGTCCTGTATGAACTGTGTCAATGAAGAACAATAACTTAAAACACAGCAATATTCAAAGTTCTCTTTCCCAGTCTTGTGATTTGTCTACATTACATGTAGGTGCGTATGTAGTGCTAATTGTGTTGAGACTAGCGAAGGCACGAGGCTCTGTAACTGACGGCTGCTATCTATCCAAAGGTTAACACTCTTTAATTTGTTATCGACTCAGCTTGTTAGTTTTTGTCAGGCTTTTCAAGTACTGCAAAAACAAACACTTTAAAATAGAACGTGTACTTAGGCAACCTGAAATATGAGAAATAAAATCTTTCTAATTTGTAGCTCAACTTCAACTTCATTTGTAGTTCATTCATTATAGAAAAGGAATGAGGAAATGTACCGAGCAATTACTCTGCAGCCAGTTGCCCTGCTGACACAAAAACAACTCTCAAATAATACTTTCCCTGAGGTTTTGGATAGCTGTCACCGTGTCTCAGGGCTTTCTATTTTGGTAATGCAATCTGCAATAGGGCACACGTGCACCTTTATTCTCGTGTATGCTCCTGCCCTGAAGGGGAACCCTAGACCCACAAACTGACACCTGTCAGTCACGCCGGCGAGATGCACTGACAGAAGCATAACGAGAGACGTTGAGAGGCGCAGCGTGATCCAAGAGAAGACAGAAGAAGGAGCTTGAAAGATGAAGACGAAAAGGCGGGAGAGGAGGGAGATGAAGAAGAGGAGGTGGAGGAGGAGAAGCAAGGTGAGACTTCAGAAGCTTGTTAGAGACGCGGTGAGATGAGAGTGCTGCTATTTGGTGTTTTAGCACGTCACAGTCTTTTTGATTTGTTAGCATGTGTTTATGATGTTGTTTCTCTTTCTGCCTCTGTCAATCTCTATTAATAGACTCTCAGATCCTCTTCCTGCTGTTTTGACACTGCCGTTGCTCCTATTTCACACTTGCACACACACACGTACAGGGTTTAGGCTCACTCTCACACCCGTGGAGAGACAGAGTAGCATATAGAAAGACAATGATAGACTCTGTAACAAACATATACGCGCCTTTGCAAATGCAGCCGCCGCACTGCTCGGGGCACTCGGCTGGTTAGGTCTGGTGGGAGTGAAATCTTCCTGGCTTCCGGGTGCTTTGAGGTATGACGTGCCTGCAGTATCAGATGTTCTTTTTTGCCCGAGCGAAAGGGTGACATTTCCTCATTCAGAGCAACTAAATAACTAACTAATTGACTTGATCAGACACACACACACACACCTGGTGCTTTTATCCGGCTGATGTCCTCAGATCTCTTCACGCTGGCAGAGACAGCGACACAGACGCCTGATCTAAATCTCCGGTCTGTGAAACTATGAGACGAGCCCCAAAAGTGCCGGTGGTTCCCTCTGAAGGCCTCGATAGAGAAGGCAAACTTTTGAAGTGTTGCATTCCATTGAATTGACTTTGATTTGACACGTTCTGCAATATGAATCAACACACAAGTAGATGTTTAGATCCTGTCGGAGCACAGGCGTATACATGATGAAATATCATTGAAAAAGTGTCCTTTTTGGGAAAAACGTTTGATCTTCCCAACAATCAACCCTCGGTGACATACTGCAGGCAAACGATAATCGCAATATAGCACAGGATTAAAAAGCTAATATCGTAAGGTCTGGAATTGCTGGCAAAGGAGCGCTCAATGGCGTTCTGCTGGCCCTGAGACAGAGAGAGCGAGAGCGGTGTCTTAGGCTGATATCTGCGGTTTCCAGATTAGCTTGGTAATTAACCACAAAGCAATTATCGGATGGTGGGATGAGAGGCGCGTCTCGGGGAAGGTGTTCTTTGATGTGTTTAATAGGTGTCGAGTAGTTTGATCAGTCCACAGAAGTTGTTTCTGATTCCGAGGCCCTCAGTCCAATGGAGGTTGATCTATGGCTGATATGTGTTTCTGTCGAGAATTCAATTAATTAGACTGTTTCTTTTCCTTCCATCTAACCCTAACATATTAACCTCCATTGACACCTCTGCGAAGACCTGCGCAGGTTTAACACTGCGTTGGGATTAACACGGAAATGGTTAAAGCTGCCAGTAAACAAAGTTGCCAAAGGAAGAAGTTTCTCCCTGGGGACATCCGATCTCACACTCACTTTGAGATTCAAAGACATCTTCTCTTTGACTGCATCTCTTATCTTGTGTTGGATCACAAAAGAATCCAAAAGATTTGAATTGACAGATCAGTTGCGAGATCTTGGGAGATAAGTGGGAGAAGATGGTAGAGTTAAAGGGCTTTGTCTAAGTGCTATTGATGAAAAATAAGGATGGGTCTCTGGAGAGGGGGGGGGGGGGGGGGGTCCAACAACCGTTCTTCAGATCAGAAACAGACTCAATCAATAAATCCAACTCACTCACAATTTATATAAAGGCTGTCTGTTTTAGAGGTGGTCTGAAGATTTTCACAATATCGACAAACCTTTAGGATCTCTTTAGAAATTGACAATCATTCTCAATCAGTTCATCCTCTCCCTGATTTGTTGTCAGTTAGTTGAGTCTAACACCCTCCCTTTTCCTCAAACCAATGGGCTTGTCATTTAACACATCTTTCAAGAGTCCTACCTGACTCGTCGTCAGACTTGTTGTCATTCTCAGAGTCTGTGAGGGTGAGCGCAGAGTTCTCGCGACTGGACACTCCCGAGCTGCGACGGGACTTAACCCGTCCTTGTCCGGCCCACAGCTGGATGGCTCGCTCTGGAGACAGCGGCCCCTCGGGGTCCGAGTCAGCATCAGAGCCAGCGCTCAGCGAGTACCCCCTCTGGAGGAGGGCCAGGTCAGGACAGTAGGGAACGGCGTTGGGGTGCAGAGGGGGAGTCGGCTCGCAGACCCCAAGCTCAGCCAGGGTGAAGTTCCCCCCTGCGAGGGAGAAAGCGGAGTTACATTGGGCGGGTGTGGGGATTGATATAAGTCAAAGGGAGTAAATGGAGACAAACAAACACTCATAAGCGTGTCTCTAGCAAACAAACCCACAATCACACGCAGAGAAGCAAACTAATTATGAAACTACGGAGGCGGAGGCTGAAAATTGGTCTTTGTTGTGCCAGGCAGGAGGGGGAGTGATGACGCAGCGTGAATCAGGCACAAACTACAAACTAGCTACTGGAAGGAATATGTAGCGGCCTGCAGGCCTGTTAAAGCTGGCTTAGAGGACCTGCCTGCCTCACTTTACTGCTCCGCATTGGCATTCATGAGGTGTTGATGTGAGATCAAAGAGCTGTTCACTTGAGGCCTCTCAGACTGTAGTGGAGCTGCTTTGCTGCCTTCTGGGTTTGATCATCTCCCCACCTAGTTGCCATCACACGCCGGACCCTGGGCTCTGCCTATACTGCAGTCTGCTGCAATACCGGCCCCGCTGCCTAACACTCTCCCCCTCAAGACAAACCCACTCGTCACTTCCAAAATAAATATATAAAATTATCCAAATTAAAGCACATCAAAGGAGATCAATAAACAGTGCTGCAGCCCAATTAAATCCAAGCTGAGGAAAAAGCAATTAAGGAAAAAGGCATGCTCAACCAATTTATTCTCTATACTAATTAAAAGAGTATTGTGGATGCAATCGCTCACCATCAGCTGTTGGGGTAAAGGGATCGGGGGGGAAAACAGTTGTGATTCACTTCATTAGCGGTTTGCGAGGGAGGGGAAAGGAAGAGGCGAGTGAGGAGAGGATGGCATTGTGACTGCACACTGCGCAGGGAATCACACAGCTGTGTGGCTGGGTTAACTGTGACTCATCAGGCGTACGGACGCAATCAGACTGAGAGGAATTAAACAGATGAAAATCGTCTGCTGGATCTTCACTGCTCCTCTTCACGGCCTCTTTTGGAAAACTCCAGAGTTGCTGAAAGTAATGAGGAGAGAGAGAGAGAGGGCCTAAAAGGAAACGGGGGAGTGTTGACAGGCTCTATACTTCTACTCAGACAAACAGATGGACTGGACTAGAAAGCCAATAACTCCACAGGTGGATTCAGCTTCTACGGGCTACAGCTCGCCAAGCATCAAACCAGCTATGGAGGCACCAGAGCACTGCGAGACATGAGGGAATATTACCCATCCTCTTCTTCTGCGCTTCTTTGTCTTTTCCTCCCACTTATCATAAAAGATCACAAAAGGAAGTTTCTTTACTTTACAGTCAGGGGAATTCGACAACGAGTTAGAAATGTACACCACAGCACTATATGGACAGGATCTAACGCTAGTGATGAACCCATACCTGAGATGAAGTATCGTAGGAGGACGGGAGAGAACTCCAGGAGGCCTGAGAGAGCAGAGCACATGGCTTCTTAAACATCAGCGAGGAAATCAAGCTGTAAAAAGAACTGCTCGCTAGAAAAGAGTCTACTCCACAAATGATGTTTTATGCAAATCATCCCATTCAACTAGAGCGACAATAACGGGAACACAAACACATCTTCTAATCTAAACAAACACTACATGGAAGCAACATCAAAGTGTGTGTGTGTGTGTGTGTGTGTGTGTGTGTGTGTGTGTGTGTGTG
>CALSBZ010043889.1:4357848-4391387 GCA_943591055.1 Gobionotothen gibberifrons | reverse complement strand
CACACACACACACACACACACACACACACACACACACACACACACTATTCACCCTCTATAAAACACTTGTCTACCTCTGCCCATGTTTATGTAAATCATCTCTTCCAAAGTGTTTTTTCTTTTTATAAAGATAGTAAAGAAATCAGAAGGAGATGCATTTAAATAAACACATTCAAAATAGCCTGCAGATACAGTGCGGGGACAATAGTGAGTGAATCCATGAATTTTGGATGACAGTGGTCATTGAATTTGTTTGGAATCGAAGCAACAGGGAACCATCCAACGTTTAGTTCGCACAGGCTGCCACGATGTGTAATAAGAGGGAAATGTAATTCCTCTGAAGTTGATAAAAGGGGAAAACATAGGGTGTGTAAAATAGGAGGCAGGCCGACGACAACAAAAAAAGAGAGATTATAAAATGGTATTAAAGTCCTGATCCATTTATATAAAAACCTGTCTGAAAAATCTGATTTTGGCCACTTTAAGATGTCATAACGATTTTTTTTGGCTTGTGTAACCATTAGCCAATAACCAACCCCTCCACCTTATCACCTGAATCTCCTCCTAGAGCACCATTGTGTTCTTTTTAACCAAATATCTCTCAGAGGGGCGTGGGGAGGGGCTCCTTATTTCCATCTAAAGTAACAGACAGAGAATCAGCACAGGGCTGAAACAGAGGGGATTATGGGATGCTACAATGATCTGTTTGGTGTTTGGAGCCAAACACTTCAGAGACATGTTTTGTATATATCTGAGACCTATAATATATTGATGAAAAACCGTATAATAGCGGACCTTTTAAAGAATGATGAAATCCTGGTTCATGATAAACATTTCTTTTGATTGGAGAAATGGAGAGAAAAAGTCTGAAAAAAAGCGCTGATAAGCCATCATACAGGATCTTATAAAAGCTCTGAGTCCTTTGACCTTGACTTTAATACAGTCTGTACAAAGGTCAAGATCCAAGGTCACTGCCAGCTGTGAGAGTGAGAATGGAGTTGACGTGATTGTTGTGCAGCTGTAATTACACACTCTCTTATTACTTTCACACATACACAAACACACTGTTCGGCGGCGGCGGAGAATACCAATAAACATCTTCACAACTCAGGGTTTCCATGGTGATGAGGTGATGTAGTGTAGGAAATGAAGCTCATGCACACATCAGAAGTGAGGTTGTTAATGAGCAAAAACCTCTACAAATGTTGATAATGAGATCGACATCGTTGCTGTGACAGTTGGTTTAACACACAAATGCTTTAGTCTCAACTATCTTAATTAGACGTAGAAATATCAGTGTGTTCATGTTCCTATGTTTGTATCAGAGGGTTCTGCAGCACATGGTTTACGTGCAGGATATGCATATAGCACATCTGGTTTTAATGAATTGTATTGTTTCGCAAAATTATATGTTTTCATTTCTAGACGCAACCAAAAGGTGTTTTCAGGAAAGAAAAGCTAGAATTAACTTTCTTTACACTCTCTATCTGACACTAAACAGCAGACATTTTGTTATTGAAAATACTCTTGGATTGTTGTTGATTTTAAATATCAATGTACTATCCAATGCCTTTAATACAAACACAGATTTCAGTTTTGTTTTTGTTCCGTTCCAAAAAACTAAATGTATTACAATTATTTACAAATCATCTCTTTGAAAACACAGCATACCCGAAAAGGAGCAGGGAGAAGAAGATAATCTCATAGCACCTGCCCCTGTCTCCAAGAAAATAACATAGATTGACTCTAGGCTATTCCAATTAACAACCACAATCCCAATATCAATAATGATGACATTATTTATTAGCATTTTTCTTCCACCTACAATTTGCTCTCTATTCAACCTGTTGCCACTTGTTTTAAGAATTAAAGCGTTTTACAATAGAACTGTATAAGTCTTTATCTTATCTCAGTCATCACTCTTATGGCCATCAGATAAACGTCCTCATCCCTCAAAAAAGGGATTATTCGCCGGCTTTTATTTACGAGGATTAAAAAACACAAAGTGCTTTCCAGCAGACGACGCTGTCAAGATTTTATCGTGACATGTGGAAAGTAAACAAGTGCGTTTTGCTCTAATACGTAAACAAAGCGCTTCAAACACTGACACACTCATTCATCTTAATGGGAATGTCAAGAATTGTGTGGTCTAATTTCAATGTGGATGTTCATTTATTTACCGTTTCATTAAACAATGCTGTTGTGACTTTTGTTTTCCCACACAGTGCAGTACACAGTGAGTGGCAGTTGCAGTTTGATACCGACATGTCATGGCAGGATGACAGGGCAAGCTGACATTCAAGGCTTGGTGTTGATGATCAGAAATCCATCTCCATCACGTGCATACACACATTCATGTCCCGCTGAAACGCCATTAGCGGCGCAGTAACGACCTAACAGATATTCCCAAATAGGAGCATCATGGTCATACACTTCCCACAACCCCCAGATGACATCCGTTCTCTCGGCTCCCGCCTGAGCCACGGGGGCCATTGCACCTCCTAATGAGGAGACCAGAATACGTGTGACAAATGTCATCCAATCCTGGGCTAGTTCTCCTTCTGCCCAGAGGACAGCAGTCTGGCTTGGACAGGACATGACAGGACATGACACAACACACCATGCACTCTGGAGGAGGTCTTGTCACTGAAGCACTGAAACACATCTCATACACGAATAGGAGGCCGAAGATGACCAAGCTGCTGCCATCAGCATTGAAGAAATAATTACTTTTGAAATGAAAGGCTTATAAGGAATGCTAAATGCATATGTTGAACACGTCAAGGCTAAAATAACCAAGCAGTGCAGAATAGGTGATGAGCTACTGTTTATACCATTCTATGTATTCAGACAAATACATCAATGAATATGTACAGGTTGAATAATAGGTTAAGGCAGTCTGTCAGTCTGTCTAACATGTTCCTGTATAATATTTATCATCAAGGGGAATGAGGTATATTATGGGATTCACTATCTCTATATATCCCTGTGTGCAGGTTAAGGGGTTACCAAAGCATTATGTTCAAGCAATGTGCGCACAAATACTTTTTCTTCATTTCTGTACGTTTCTAGACCCGCTGCTACGCCCACGATCTGACCTGAGGACACCAGAATATCTGGGCCTGAAGCAGAACATAAACGCGTCAACAAATTCAATTGATCGAATAATTGATGTTGTATTTTTGAAAAGCTATGCTGTGCTACAAATCAAATGATCACGTGAAAATGTGTCCCTAAGTTGTTGGATTGCCACATAGAACACATCAGTATTCTGGTCAACATTTAAAACACTAATTTAACTAAATGCGTAACGTTTATCAAACTGTAGGTAAGCATGGGAACAACAACTTCTGTTTCACACCAGCACACGTTATGCAGGAAAACTGCTTAAAATGGATTTGTTGTACACATGTTGTCTTAAGGCCAGTGGTAGGGTTTCACGCTATAAGCTAGCCACGGTTGCTACCTTAGGACTTATATGTGTAAATATTTCGTCACATAGCATTTCTAAAGCAAACCTCAGGGGTAATTCATTAGCGGGTCGCCTGCAGTTACTTTGAGCTATCTCTGAGCTAGCTAGCTAATAGCTAGCACATTGAAGAAGAACGGCCCGTCCACACAGCAGCGTTAAAAAAATCTTCCAACGCTTCTGCCCATTGACTTTGAATGGGGTGACGTCACTTTGCCTCGCTTTTCGCCGAACTGCATTGTGGGGAAGCAAAGCGAAGATTTCCAGGATTTTCAGGCTTCAAAAGTTGAGCAATGTTCAACTTTTGAATCTTCTGAAGCTTTCGGTGGAAGTGTCAGCCAATCAAATCATATGCCCATACAAACTCTAGCCAATCAAACCGCTGCTAGTGTGTCAGGGGCGGGAGATTCATGTGATTGGTTGTTGGTTGAGCTTCAGACACGCCCGCCGGCAAGCTTTTTCCAAAGCCGCTGTGTGGACGGGCCGGAAAGGCAAAGTTGTGCAGCACACAATGGGGCAAACATATCTACCTAGACAAGAGACGGATAGGCTGCTGATTATTAGGCTAAAGAAGTTATGACAATATGAGACTACATCACATATTATTATATGGAGTGCTGAGTTCACAAACAGAACTAGGCAAGGGCATATTTATAATTTACATATGTTTGAAATTCTTCGTCTAATATTTCACTTTTCCCTGAATCTATTGCCTCATCCGTCATGTGTCCTTATCTGCATGGTAATACTATAGTAGTTTATTTGCATTTTTGTCACTAAAACAAGGACAGAACCAGCATTAAATCATATACGTGTGTAAGAATTGTGTCATACTGACACGTACACACAAACACACACGCACATATTTAAATTAGTGGCAGGGGAACATGTTTAATTACAGTCTATGATGCAAGTGACTCGGCTGGGAACGGGGAAAAAGAACACTTGATAACACTGACATTTACAATCTGCCTCATTTATCAAAAGCTGCCAAAGCAGAGTCAAAGAGGGTCATTACATTGTAAACATAGATTAACTCGCACTAAACCCACACAACATCGTCTGAGAAATGATTTTTATTTTGAGAAAATTGCAGATGTCAGCATGCATTTCCCTGGACTCTGTCAATTAATTGTCTTGTTTACTAGCCGATATTTGTGTGTATGGCGCACGTACATGTGTTTCCTGAGCAAACGAGAGCCAGCATCGGTGCTAAATAGCTGGCACCTTCACCATGCATTTCCCTGGCCTCTTCCTATTATTTGTCTCATTTGTTACCCGGTGCTCAAACGTGTGTGCATGCACCTGTGTCAGAGTTAATAGCCGCACTTTCATAGTAGACAGGATTTGACAAACTGAGCTGAGGTGTACTCGCGTTTATTTTGGATAATGTTACAGAGTGAATCCAAAGGGCTCATCAGAATCTGACAGACCTTTACTTAGTGCCAGTCATTCTGCTAAGTCCCAACACGACTATTGATCACTCTTGCTCATTTACAAGTTCTTAAGGACACATCCGTGATGCGGGGAAGGATAAAGTGAGTATTTAAACTAGGCCCTTCTTGAAATAGTATTTAAGCACAAGTATCAAGCTTTGAACCAGATGTCACTTGGAGTTAAGTCCCCCTTTAAAGACGTCCCAGCATGCGTAGGGGCAGCACATTCAAACCCACAAGAGCAGTTTCCTGTCCATTAAGGAGGCATCATGGGGATGTGTGAGTGGGAGTGCGTTGAGGATCGGAGGAGCCGAGTTGATTCGGCCCAGGGATATTCTTCAGCGGCTCCTCGGCTCTGTTGCTGCAGCTACGGGACGCTTCTGAGTGTCAGCAGCTGGCAGAGGCGCATAATGCCAGGGAGAAGATAAAGGAGGTATACGAGGAAGAGGGGAAGGGTTGCATTTAATCTCACTATTTATTTTGAATAGCATGCAGCTGCTTTGTTCTCACTTTGAACATCCGCAGTCGGTTGACTCAGCTGAAGCCCAGTGGAATGCATGTACACATAATGTATAGAAGCTGAACACGTCTCGGGTTTTCTTTCATCTCATTGATGTGGATTTTTGCATATAATGACCAAATCCCTATGCATTGCACACTTTTGCGCCGCAGACACACTTGTGGGTCTTCTGTGACGCATGGTGGCACCATTAGCTGCGAGCAAAGAAGGCGTGACATGTGGGTGGTTCACACTATCCCTCTCAGTCACCCATTCACTATTGTGCAAGAGTTCTGACTAAGCGGTGTCTAAAGGACAGACCCCTCACTGGCTTCCTATACAGGCAAACAGTTCCAGCTGTTTACATTTGAATATATCTATCAGGTTTATTTGTATTGGGGATTCAATGTTCAATTGTTCAAATGAGATATCATCTAATTAAATATGTTCTAATGTGCATTCATTTCTACAATATTTTTATTTAATTTTGAAACAATTTTTATTTCGAAATGACATTTTAAAAATCTCTCCAAATTTTTTTTTAAATAAATAAAATGTTATATACATTGGGATAAACAAACCACTCAGACTATAGAAGGCAATGCAACTGAAACCGTTGGTGTATATAAGTGCTAATTAGTTCAATGTTCCATACATTTTACAGAAAAGGTGAAAGGGTTAACATTATGACACAATAAAACCTCAGTTGGTACACTACATTAGTTATGTCAGGAAAATTCCTTTTTGTATTATAAGTGTACTCAAATATTATGTTTAAATTGGCTAATTAGGCATTATGTACTGCTAACTTTTGTTGAATTAAAGACAAATACAGTTTAATGACCAAATAAGACAAGTAAATGAACCCACATTGACCCAAGTAATTAAATGAACATCTATATGAGTATTTGAGATGTTTCTTATACCAGTCTAAGATAATCGTATATAATTGACCAGTGCATTGTCGAGATGTGTCTTCATTCATTAAATGAGGTCTGCAAAGGTAGTTGCATTGACCACTGTTGCTGAGTAGTGATTTGAACTCTAGAAATCCCATTTATTTCTTTGCAATGCTGGTTCCTCTCCTCCCGACATGAAAGATTTTGCAAACACGTCACACACAGTATGAAGCTGCTGTCTCTAGAGGACTCGTCCCTGAATCTCACTGAAGAGGGCACATTATGGGAGGCTGCTGCTGTTCTTGCAAATACTTGGAAGTAGTCTCTCCTTCAAGAACGAGAGTAAAGAGGAAAGAAATATACCTCCTCCTCACCACCCAGTAGTACATTTTCCTTATCAATTAGGTCTTGAATAGAGGCAGTGGAGGCAATCATACACGTGCAAGTTTTGCAGAGTTTTTGGACAAAGCAATCATTGGCTGGGGTTGTAATTTGTCACTTCGAATCGGAAGCAGAGAAGGGAATGCAGATTAACATTAGCATGGCCTTTTAACTGTATGTTTTCCATTGACTCTTATGGGATTCAATCGGCTCATTCTGATTGTAATAGCCAATACTTGCACGTTTACTCTGTCAGGATGAGGGGTCGAACCTATGGAGCTCGTAAAGTGCTTATCAAATGTGTGATATGATAACTAAAGCAACAATACAGGAACAGCAAGGGTGATAGCAAAGAGAAAAGCAGGTGAGAAAGGTGTGACAGTAGAGCAGAAGAGAAAATAAGACATGTGATGGATGGGAAGTTTCAGAGTGAGGAGGGTCAGTAGATGAGGTGGAGTGTTGTCCAGGCAGTGAAGCAGGCAGGTGGTGTGTGCCGGATTCTCTGTGTGGTTTCCATCCCTGGGGGCAAAGGCAGCAGAGGAGAATGGAGTGGGGCTCATTGAGATCCTTCTAAAAAGGAAAGGCCAAAGCTTTCTAGAGACTGCAGTGGCTGTGATAATGCCTGCTGTCTGGAGGTGGACCTGCGGGGAGGACACACCCCTGGGATGTGCTGAATGGGAGCCGCAGAGAAGGACCAGGAGGAAGGAAAGGGGTTTCACAGTATGGGTGGAAAAGAACAGAGAGGTACAAAAACAAAGATAGGAGCCAAAAGTGGCATAAAAATAGTTTACAGTATGTGGTGAAGTCACAGGTCGATGCAGACTTAGGGAGTACTGCATTAAATGTACTCCCTAAGACTGGGAGTGACATGTTTAAATATCCTAGGTTCAGGGAATCTAAAAAGGGAAGTTTCTGGGAAATTTAAAAAGATCTTGGGAGGCTTTAATAGAAAGGTTTATTCATGTGTTTTATACCTGTGTTATTCATGTTTTATTTTATTATCTTTGCTTTTTAATGACATTTTATAACATGTTTCCACTGCACTATTTCTTAATGCTCTTATTGTCTTTTATTTTTGCAAAGCACTTTGAATTGCCTTGTGCTTAAAGGTGCTATATAACTACACTTGCCTTGCCTACATTTAACAGTATCACGTAATCAGGATACCAAATGATAAGATAATAATCTGTACTTTAATGATCCCAATTCAGGACACTTTTGTAACTGTATTCCTGTTACATAAAACAATTGTAATCAGATTACCGATACATTAACAACATGTGGTATTACCAGCAATATTACAATGTGCTAAAAAACTAAAGAAGAGCATATTGTGTAGCAGATTGGACTTCTTCTTTGTAAACTGTATTGTTCTGTAGGCTAATACTTGGAATGGGAGCCTGCATTTGCTTTATGGTTTTTACTTTCTTTGGTTCATCTGTTCTTTATTCATTTAGTAGATGAACCCATATGCTCGTAAAAGAGTTTGGTGTGCTCAGATTTTATTTTGGCTTTTTCAAACTGTGGTATGTGCCCATGTGTTGTGCTCATAGGCTACTGCCTGAATATGCTTATTGAAAGGCAGGTTATCCTATAAACATATTTTTGATACATAATATCTTGCTGTCTTTCTTCTTAAGGTTACATTGTTCTGTTATCTTACATAATATATTTAATACAAAAAAGAAGTTTTATTTGTATTCATTGACTCTGCATTTGATATTGAGCTAATCCAAATGTGACGGAAAGTAATCAATATACATTGCTAGTATGTTTTGATACTGGGATTATTTTTTTTTACATGGATCTAGTAATTGAATCAGAATACACTTTTAAAGTTACCCTTCCAACCCTCGGTACATACATATTTAAAAACACTTCAAACAAACCCACTGAAAACTGAGAAACAGATATTTTTATATTTAAAATAAAGTGAATGTGAATGACGTTTGTACTCGTTTACGTTTTTGGGATCTCTGATGTTTTTGGAAGACTTTATGGTGTTAAATAGTGCACACTTGTAATGAGCTCTCTAGACTGCGGCATGCCATGGTGAGGACAGAATGTGTTTTTTGGCTGTGCTTATCCGAGCAGACTAGGTAATAACTGTGTAATGGGGAAACAGTGCAGTTTAGATCCAATCAAAGCGGGGGGTCTGTTGGAGTACACAAGCAAACCCGCTTCATCAAAATCTGCAAGGAGCCGTTTGGGACAACTAATGTTCAAATGTTGAAACACTGAAAATAAACCAAAGAGAAAAGGGTTCACTAGAAATGTTCAGTTATTATTAGAATTTATAAAAAATGTGAACGAATGGGGACTTTAACATTATTGAAGTATATTTTTGCAATACAACGGCAGTTTCTTATCAACTCCAAAGGCTTTTTAAGGAATCTGAACCACAAAAGGACCATTCATATACATTTGTATGTCGTTGAATTAGTCATTTAGAAAGATCTCATATCTCAGGAATCCTGTATCAATGTAACCTCGGTTTCTTGTCAACAACATTTTTCTAACGTGCCTCGGAAAAATCAAAAAAAGGAGAAAGGTGTTGATGAATTTAAGTGAACTTGGTCTTTACAGCGAAACTATATATATAAACCTTACTATTTAAAAAGACTTCCACATACATGTACAGCAGGCACGCTACTATTCTGTGCAAGTCTCATGTATTGAAAAGGTTTTTAGATAGATATAATACAAATGTTTTGGAAGTAGTGAGCATACAAAATGAGACTTGAATTATATTGTACAGGTTGTGAACGAGTGATAAAGATGTGCTGTTGTCAAAGGAGGCATGTAACTCATCAAGAATGTTCAGGTTCGTGATTCATTGTTCACTCAGGGACAATATTTATTTTATAATCCAAGGTTACATGGAAGGAGTTATTGATTTTCAAATGGTTATTTTATGGGAGTACTTCAATAACTTTCACTTCATGAACTCAACCTGACATTTCTATTAATTTAAAGCTGATTATTGGTTAGAGCCTAGGTAATATAAAATGGATGCTCTCAGGGAACTTAAATGGGAGCAGATTACATTTAGTCTTGTATTTAGGGGATATGTCGAGTGGTAAAGGTTATTTTGTTTCATTTTTTTCTCTGACCATTTCAGCACAATAAATATTTTTCAGTAAACGCGCTAACTGCGGTAAACCCTAAACCTAGCAGTTCATGTTTTTCACCCATACATGAATCTACTGTGTTGATGTCATACACTTACTGTAGCTATTTCTAATGAATTGGGCTAGGTATCTTGCAAGCGATGTGGGGAGAATCCACCTACTGAGCTCAGATTTGTCCAATAGCTGTATATGGGTAATACAACAGACTAAATCAATTAATACATTTGAGTTGTGGATGGTGACACAGGAGTGTGGAACATGTATTACTCAGTCAAATTGTTAAAGGGGCCCTATGATGCTCCTTTTCAGGTTAATATTTGTAATTTGTGCCTCTACTGTGACATGATTACATGATTCAATGTTCAAAAAGCCCTTTTTTATTTCTCATACTGCCTGTGCTGCAGCTCCTCTTTTCACCCTCTGTCTGAAACCAGAGCCCAGTCTGCTCTGATTGATTAGCTGGCCGAACCTGTTGTGATTGATCAACTGCTTA
Source organism: Gobionotothen gibberifrons (assembly GCA_943591055.1). Classification (NCBI taxonomy): domain Eukaryota; kingdom Metazoa; phylum Chordata; class Actinopteri; order Perciformes; family Nototheniidae; genus Gobionotothen; species Gobionotothen gibberifrons. The sequence continues at coordinate 4,381,079 of CALSBZ010043889.1, read as the reverse complement.
GCGATGTCCCGCCCCTAAGGCTATCACGTACAATGTGTTGGAGTGCTAGCAAATACAAGCGCAAGTGTTTCATAATGATGTCATTGTGTTAAGGAAGTAAACAACGTAGACCAATCGATGCAAAAGGGAAAACCCCAAAAAGCATAATAGGGCCCCTTTAACTTCCGGAATACTATGAACTTTAACACTACACTGTACGTAAACCCCTTGCACAGATGCACAGTGAGCATAATGCTAGGCCTTTATATCATTAGGAACACATCGCACAATCATTACTAAAAAGATGCAACTTTCCTTTTCTGAAAATTGGGCAACAATTTGGCAAACAAATTCAAAGTTGTTGGAGCAGGAAGATATGTTGGATGTAGGAGGAATAGATTATCAGTAATATAACTTTAGGCAGGCCTTAAATAAAGGTCAATAAACATCATCTCTTCCTCACCTCCTTTTAAAGCGAGCAAACAGTTTCCTAATGGATTCTAAGGTAAGTCCGGAGAAAATATTTCATGCCCTGGAGGCACGAAGTAGCAAAACACAAATATACAGCATCCCAAAAAGAACTCAGACACACTCCAAATATGATTCCAAAGGGAGATGATGCTCCTTTTTAAGATGAATTTACGCTTCAGGAAACACTGAAATTCCAGCAAAGATTTTCATGCATAATGATGTGCAGTAAATAAGTAATTTTAAAAGCAATGATATCTTTGGAGGAGGCTACAACTGGAGTTAGCTGCAGCAGAACTGATGTTCACATTTAGAAAATATAGTGAGAAAAAAGCCATTATGTTGATACTGCTGTATGACTATTATAAACCTGATAATTAAAGCAAAGTGTTTGTGTTCTTAGAGTGTTATCCAATAATTACATCCCAAAATCCTCGATTTGGCTCGGGGCACATCCTTAGGACATTTGCTGCAATACTCTTTATAATTTGCACTGCATAACTCAATGCAAATGATCTTTCAGAATTACCAAAACAGCCCAAAGAAATGTACTCGCAAAAATGTACACGGTGCCGGCATTTGTGCCTGAGCAGTGTTTTGCTTGCACAGGATAATGAAGCAGCATTGACAATCATCAAGATAAATGTCACTGGATTGTGAACTAAGCTGTAGGTAAGACGCAAAGCCGCTATAGAGAAACTCAGCAACAGTAGAATGAGTTCACATGTTTGCAGAAGTTGTGCCTTTGTATGACTCACTCCCTTTTGTCTCTAATGACTGGCATTAGGCAAGTCAATATGCATTTACACAACACAGAACCTGCATTTGTGTTAAGAAATAACCACTAAAGCAACAAAAAAAGCTTTGGAATGACCTCAGAACTTCTCAACACGATTCATGCTCACCTAACCGAAAGCACAACATCATTATAACGTAATCAAAGTTAATCATAATATTCATATATGGTGAGGCCCAATCATCAATATCTAATATTGCAGGTGAATTAAAATATCAAACATCCCCTTCAAAGAGATGAATATTTGGTAAAACCACAAACCCCTTATGAAAACTCAGTTTTCTGTCAAAGAAAAGCAACTTTCTGCGTACCATCTTGCCTGTAAACTACAAGCTGCTCAAACTAATAACACATTGTTTCCATCGCTCACTCTCTCATGCACTAGTTACAAAAATATCTGGTTGAAAGATGAAGAAAACTCTGCTGCTTCTCTCCCTCTGTCTTTCTCACTCTAAGTCCTTCTCTTTCTCCCTCCTCCCGTGGTGTCACAGTCCATATGGTGCTGCAACACTGTTGGTCTCCTGTGGCCACACTTCCCACGATGCATCTGTGGCTCTGGGCTCTCTGAGGGAGCTGATAGGCTGCGGAGGACTGTGGTATCGACCAGCTATCTCCTGGTGTGAGGTCAGCTCAGTGCAGCAGCGGAGTGTGTCTGGACAACACACACCACTGACTTCTAGTCTACTGTGCCTTCCACCAATCAATCCTCCATTTTTCTATCGTTACCATTGACTCCACAGAGAATAAATATGCTCTTCTGTGTGCCATTAAACATTTTCTTCTTTAAACTTCTGTCAGATTCATACATTTCTCTCATTTTTGTTCAAACCACGCACAGTCCCACATTTATCTTGACAGTTGCTTCAAGGTAAATGAAGACGTCCTATTTAGAAAATCTCTTCAAGGACCCTCTTTGAGGGTAACTTTACAATGATTCCTCTCTCTTCTGTATTAGTGTGTTGTATGGCCCTGAGCTCTCTTCCCTTGTCTGTGTCCATGCAGAGAAAACAGAGCTTAGCCCAGATCAATCCCATTGAGTCGGACTCCTTTCACCAGCCAGGGATCAATAATGCCTGTTTCATGTCCCCCTGCAATATCCACGTGTGCACACACACACAAGCAGTTTAAAGACATGCCTATGAGAACAGACCCACCCCTTTAGAGTTGACCTATCGGCCTATTGGCTAACTTGCTCCCCAGGGGATACAGAAGTTCATTATGACAGGCTTTCCAGTGCTAAAGGTCTGTATTGGTCCTTTGCTGCAAAGTGCAGCATTTACAACAAATGATTACATTAACAGTTCGACACCAAGGCTTCGAAACACACAGAATTTAAAAGTATACAGTATACACCTGAAAAAGCTATACATGTGCAATATACAATATGGCTGGTGAATGTGTGAATGCAGATGTTTAGGAATCAATGAACAGGGTTGGAAGTGCTACAAGTGTTGAGCTATGCTCGGCTTCATCATACGTGCTGGACAGAAACAAGACTTACCTACTGGAGCTGCTAAGATCATTGGTAAATTGGTAAAGGAAATTGTCTTCCTTGAGTTTTTTGTTTTTGTTTTTAGTTGCAATTGGCAGCCTTCATTATCTGTCACATCGAAAAGTTTATTTATAAACCTGGAAACTGAAATAAGATATTTAAAACTTAAAACACATATTTTCTATACCTAATTTTTGGCAACATCTTTTTATTGGGTTTCTTAATAACAGGGAAATTAAAAGATTGATACCCCTCTTGTGTGTAGTATAAATATGATGCTAACAAAAGCACATTATTAGCTTAGCTAGAACTGCTAGCTTAGCACCCAGACAGGAAGCAAGGGGGAAACAGCTAGCCTGGCATCATTAAAAAAGAAAAGTATATTTAAAAAAAATCAGCTGTTATATTGCCCGTTTCTAATCCATACAACATTTTAAAAACAACATCTGCACAGAACCCATACATCAACTTCAAATGTTGTATGAATTAAACTAACAAGATATAACATAGGGTTAGGGTTAGGGCTAAGTTAAGCTAACCAGCTAATGCATTTGGCTGTATAGTAAGCGTACAGACGTGCAGTTAAATCACCTTTTTCATCTCACTCCTAGCAAGAAACCAAAGCATATTTTCCAACATGTTTGAACTTAGTCATAAGATTAACTTGATTTCTTGTTTGATGTCACCAGTCCAGCACAGTATGGATCAAGCCCACAATCACAGTGTAATAAAGCATTTGAAGGGAATGCTTTGCTCCTCAAACTCACCTTGCCTGGAGTACTCATCAGCCTCGTGGTGGACAAGATCAGTCACACAGCCGCCATAGTGCAGCCTCTGCTCATGGTCGAAGGCCTTGAGCGTCTCGCTGGAGCTGTAGGACTTCTGGGTAGGCACACGGCACTCATCTGTGTCCAGCGACGAGGTGTTGTACTGGGAGTCTTTGGAGCAGCGACCCCTGGTCAGGGAGCGGTTCCTCCGATCCTTCAGATCCATGTCGAGGTTTAGTTGGGCGGGATATTGAGGGTAGGGATGCAAGGAGAAGAGATGGAAGTGAAGGAAGAGGAGGAGGTGGTGGGGGAGATGGAGGGGCCTCCTAGCGGGCCTCCGTAATGTCAATCTCCACTTCAGTCACCTGGAGAAAGAGAGAGGGAGAGAGTGGAAAAGAAAGCAAAGAGGTTGGTACAACATTAATGGATGCACTGCTGTGACTCACTCTTGCTTTGCACTCCCCGGAGAATCTACAGAGAAAGTTAGGTAAGAGGGAGCGCAGCGAGTGGACATTTGAGCAACCAGGCAAATATACATCACATCGGAGTATTGATGCGGGATAAGTAAGGCTATTGTGGGGAGAAACAGAGCTGCCAGTGCAGTGGTCCACAGAGATAGTCGACCATCGACCGGGCTGAGGAAAAATGGTCAGCAAACATTTGAAATCTACGACACAAACGCCATCCAGTCATCTTGAACGGATGTCAGCCACGCATGACTACAGACACACAAAAGTGGGCAACGACGATGACAAGCAAAAGCAGAGAATGGAGAAAGTGGGAGGAAATCCGGGAGGAAAGAAGGATGGAATGATGGGAAAAGTGATGGCAGATTATCAACGCTGTAGAAAGGTAAAGAGCAGGAAACTAAGAAGGAAAAGCAGCCGGATGCAACAGGAAGGATGGAAGAAGTAGAGAAATGACTTGAGGGCATTGCTAGTCTCTCCCTCATTATCAGAGTGAGAATGAATCCCGCTCCCTTAGAGGCTGTAAGGGATAATCAAACACAGCCAGACGCACATACACCCAAACACACACAACACAGAAACAAACATGTTCGATAGCACGTGTACATTACAGGTGGAGGTACCTGTGCTGAGATAAAAGCATTACCCGGTCCTGACTCAGCTTGTTACACTCCTTGTACACAGCTACACACATATATCTTCTATATGCCTCATCTGTCCACTGCTGTTGCATCACATCCCGCCCAATTCTAATCCATTCAAATGTTATACTTGTGGATGCAGATTATACATGATTATGATGCTAATACAGCATGATACTAGCGCGGCGGCCTTGAGCAACGCATTACATTAGCAGCTAAAGATCAAAGTACAACAATACAACAACCAGTAGTAATTGACAGGAATGCTTCCAGCAGCTGCCAGTATGGGATATTTATGGTAATAAATAGGTCACCCATGTTTCTATCGCTTCGGGCCGAGGAAAGTCTGGTCCACCCACTGCATTACAGCGTTGCATTGCATTTTCATCAAAATATCTCTCAGTCTCGACACAGTGTTTATTGATGTCAGAGACGGGCATTTCTAAAGAATGGGCACCATTTGATTCAGAATATGTGATGTAACTAATTGCATGCTGGGACGGAGTTAGAATGAGACAGGAAAAACATAGGAGAGAGGAGGAAACTAAATGTGAATCAATCTATTCAATGAGGGCTCATTTCAAAATGCTTAGAAGGTAGTATTGAAAAGTGCCCCGCTATGTCCATTGATTAACAGTAGGTATTAACTCTCATAAAGAGCTCATTATGCACCGGCATCCATCACACAGGCTATTAGGAGTTCAAACTTAATGTGTTTGTACCTTGAATGGAGGGCGAGGAAATATAGAGGCCCACTGGCTCTGAACATTTGTGGGACATTCTGACTGGCATTATGCTAATGGGAGGGCTTGCTTTGTGAGTTTGCGAGAGTGTGTGCACTTTATGTTTAGTCAATAGAATAGAGGTGAGTGTTATGATAACATTTCAGATAAACTGCCTTCAAAAGAGGTTATGTTGCCTTCAGAAGAGGTTATGTTGCCTTCAGAAGAGGTTATGTTGCCTTCAGAAGAGGTTGTGTTTTATCGTGTTCAGGAGAAGATTTTGGCTCTTTTCTGAAATGTTCTAAAATGTCGTAGGCTGTCGAAGTACATTTTTGGTGGATGTTATGTGAATATCGTGTAAATTAAATTCTCTAGATTTGGGATTTGGATTAATATTTTTTAAATGTGGATATTTCCAACATAATAATTTTTGACCTTTATCATTTGGCATAGCCTACCAGATAGCTAGCTTGATACAGCCTAACTAACGGGTAGCCTCTGTAGCTTCTAGACACCAACTTGGCGTCCATGTATTGCCTGGCAGCTGTGTTATATATTGTTCACAAGACTTGTATGTTGTGACCACAAGCTCACACGATCCATTTTAGGCAGCATTTAGGCGAGACATCGGGATTGTGTGGTATTTCCTAAAAGAAATAGTTGCCAAGCCTTTATCCCTGACAACTTATTCTAGTCTTTGTGCTAACCTAGGCTAATTGCTCCTGGCTCCAGCTCTGTATTTATTGCAGATGAAAAAGTAATGATCATAACCAACAACCTTACAAGGCTGATAATATTGAACTATATAAATATATACTTATAATATTGCCCTTTTATTGTGAAAAATAGTTAACAGGTGTGTATGGCAATGACAGTAGAAGGACTTGAGTAATAGTTTGCGGGGTTCAAAGTAAGTTGAGTAGAAGGAGAAAAAAAAGAATGAGAGATAGGTGTCGAAAGTGAAGAAAGCCAAGGGGTCAATTAGGAATCTAGAACACATATCAATCACCTTCCACCCACGCAAGAGTTGTCTTCAAGGTCGCCGAAGCACACTATACACACACAGACACCAAACTTTTGTGTTAATTACTCCGGTGGCAGCTGCCTAACCCCCCATAGTCGTCGCACTGTGGTAGATTATCTCATTTATCAGAGGTATAATGATTTATATCATTATGACTCATGATCTCATGGTATGCTACCAGTCAGTAACACGGATACATGCATATTCATAAAAAAAACACCACACAGGACTTGGCACCCACATGAACCTGTAGCTTTCATGACAGTCCACAAAGGGTGGTTAGACGAAGGAGAGAATAGACACAGTGTGCGACCGTGAAGTGACCATGAAATCCAGCCTGAATGAGAAATGTAATTGGAAGACGACAGGGAGGGTGGATAATTCATTTTCGAAATTACAGAGGTGAAGTTTGGTACAGATAATGACCTTACGACTGCAAATAAGAGCTTGGGAAGAAAAATATGGTAAATGACACAATGCAATTCTACTGTAACTAGAAATCACACCCAGTTAATAGGAAGCTAAGGACATCAATGGATTAGCGAGCATCAAACAAGATGAATTCCCCTTCATTGATGTTTGATGTTTGAGATTAATTGATTGGATTGGACTTGAAATATTGCTTTTACAGTAGTTGATTTTTTGTTTTCCATTAACACCAGTACTTACATTAAAGTGGACCTATCATGCTATATTTGAAACATATATTGTAGGGCCATACCTATATAAAACATGTATGTGAAGTTTATTTTTCAAAACACCAAACAGATCACCCATTGTAGCGATGCCTCATACTGCTCAAAAGCCTCTTTTGCAGCCCTGTTAGAGAAACGCAGATTTTGGGTCCTTAAAAAATAAATAAATAAGAGGAGGCGAAGCTAATGCCTGATCAGAATTCTACCGGAGATAAAGTTAAATTCGGTTGTAATAAAACGCCATCCTGTTTAAACCACGTCAAGGATTATTTCTGAAATACAGTACATACTTCAGTACAGGTTAGCTCTGAGTGTTAGCGAGGCTTGCTAATGTAAACAAAGACGTCCAAAACACGTCAGGCATTGTTTCTGATAGCAACTTTCTGTGGGTCCGCCGACGTCACCTCGGATGGACACGTCAGATCGGATGGAAATCTGTATCCGCTCGTTGTACACCAGTTTTTAAAAGATTTGGGTACGGAGGAAAAGAGAGAGGGTTTTATTTTCTGACGCTGCGTGAGTTCCCCGACACACCGGGGACACATATTTATGTATAAAAGACATCACAAAGTGCATTTTCCATGATAGGTCCCCTTTAAGTAAAATTACAGTTTATTTATCAATATCTTGTTTTCACTACAGCTGAAGTTCCTTTTCTTATGGCTTTTTAGCATCTCTCCAATTTTTGCAGACGGCACATCGACTGCCCTTTGTGTGTTTAGGCGTCATTATGATTGCTAATAATAAATAATCAGCCATATGTCTCCAATTTATGATCAGGTGGGATTCATCAGTCTTTTCACCTTGGTAAGAGCAGATTTGAATGAATTGTGGGGCAAACGTTGCGTTAACTTGCCTTATTCTTTCTCGGAACAAAAATGTAAGAGAATGTTGCTTCATGAGGTCCATTCCGTCACAAAAGCAACAATTGTACTTTTTTCCTGAAAAAGCCTGTCAAACTCTAGTTGAGGTGACTTATTCAGTCTGTCCTCTGTATAGACTAACTTAAAAGTAAAAGATATACTGTCAACCGTCTCTGGAGTGTTTCAGCAGTAGGTGCATTAGTGCATTTATGGTTTTGAAATTGCCTCAGGTGATATGTGTTTTCTTGCATCATGCCTCAAATGTGCCTTCAGAAAGCGCTGCAGAGACAGCCGGCTCTGGGAACATGCTGATCGCAATCGACCCGGCTCGACTGTGCATATTATTTCACTGCATTTGCAATGGTTACATATGCATTGGCTATAACCCAAAGACAATTAGCTTCAAAGATTCCATCACGCCATCTCATTTATCAAACAAATTAGCGGGGAGGCGGTGTGTGAGTGCCGGAGTAGATGCTGTTTAGGGCATCACACTGTGGGAGGCTTCCTGTCCAGATGACTCCTATTGCAGGACGGGGCTCAACAAGGCCAGGTTTACTCTGTATAAGCTACACACTATCCTATTCTTTGACATTTATTAATATAAAAATATTCTGACAGAGCTGGCACAGTTTAAAGCTTTTTTTGTAAGTATTCAGCTCTATGTGCATCATTATCATGTATCTGCAGATTTGTTTTGAATCATTCATTATTAAAGGTCCTTTAAACATCAGAAGATAATGGGTCGAGCATTTCCTATTATCCTATTCTAAGGTGACATCGTCAAATGTCTTTTTTGTTCCAGTCAAAGTCTTAACCCCCCCAAAAGTTGTGTTTTTACCATACTGTACATAAGACAAGGGAAGCAGTTGAGAAGTTTACATTTTGAAAATGTTGCTTGAAAAATGCCCTACACAAAATAATAATTCATAATAAATAGTCCAATATCTAAATGGATTGACTGTTTAATTGCTATGCACTTTAAAGGTCCCATGTCATGGCCATTTCTACTGATCATAATTCCATTGTTGAGGTCTACTAGAATAGATTTATATTGTGCAATGTTCCAAACTCACACACACACACACACACACACACACACACACACACACACACACACACACACACACACACACACACACACACACACACACAGCCTGGCTGGGAGTGTTGTGTTGTGTGCTCACACACCGACTCACAGCCTCGCCGCGTCCCGCTGTCTCACCCCTAAATTCCACCGGGTCCGTCTGCGTCGCGTTACGGCCGTGTTACGGTCGCGTTACGGTCGCGTTACGGCCGCGCCGTGGCGTTCACAAAGATTGCGGCCACTCTAGTCCATAGCCGCGTTCACACCGCAGTACTTTTCCCACTTTAGTTCCGATATAGTTCCGAAATGTCGCGTTCACACCAAAAAGAGCCGGAACTACAATTAGTTCATGAGAACCTTTTTACCCCCTTTTCCGTCAGTTTTCAGTCCCTGCCAGAGAGCAGGTACTTTCGTGGGAGAAAAAGGTTCCTATGTCTGATTGGCTGGGCGGTATGCAAACCACGACCCGTAAAACAAAAAATGTTTGTGAAGCCACCATTTTATTATACTCGCATTAGCATTATTAGCATTAGCCCAGCGCAGAAACGCAGAGAGACTAACTTATGGCAACACAAAAGAAAACATGGGAGCGGTGAAGATGAGGAGGTATCGGCGTTCTGGCTATTTACTCGGAAGGCTTCAGTAGAACGCGACACGAAGCGTTGCAGAGGTGGCGGGCAGGAAGTGGACCGGTCAGAGCATCCGGCCCATCCCCAAAATAAACTAATTTTGCAGACCCTATCCCTTCGTAGTCTTTCAAGTAGAGGAGAAATGCCAGCGTTCTCCTCCGGTTTACAGGCACTGTGTAAATTATATTTATAGAATAATTATGTATTTTTACCACTAAAATACAGCAACATATCTTTGATTCATGTCGTTTATAACTGGAATATTACAATTATTATTAACTTTGTCTGTACAAAGTAGCCTGTCCAGGAAATATGCCCAAATCAACAAAAACTGCGAGCCGGCAGGCAAGACGCTCCGCTTCTGAAATGCTTCTGAAACGCGCCCGGTAGGGTAAGACGCTGGAGGAGGCCGGACCAAAACCGCGGCGCAGCCGTGACGCGACGCAGATGGACCCGGTGGAATCTAGGGGTCAGGGAGGAGAAATCGGCGGAGCTGCAGCTGAGAAAAGATTGAGTGTGTGTGTGTAACGTAACGGCTCCGCGGACGTAACGTAACGGCTCCACGGATTGGTCCATTTTGACCAATTCACGGAGGGGTCGTCGTTACGTCACTTGGTTCCCGGAAGAAAAAAATTGAAAAAGAAAATCTCCAACGAGGTGTTCTGGGGCAGCATAGACAGGTATTTTCTGTGTTAGAGTTTTATTCGCTACAGGGTGTACTTTGAGGATTTGTGACTTTGCAGACCGTTTACATGCAGAAAAAGCTACATAACTCACAAGGGGACGGGTAATAACCAGAAAAGCATGACATGGGACCTTTCATTAAACCTTTACCTGTATGTAAATATGCATCTATCTTCATAGACCTGATAAAATAGAATACACAAATAGGTTTTGCATTTGCATTTCTATCTCATCTTATCTTATGGTTAGATTAGAAGAGCCTTTAAAGCAGTAATTATCTGGTTCATTTAATTAAATTGTAACCGAACCAAAAGCAACAATCAGCCAACAAGACTGGTGGCTAAAAGCATGATAAAACCCAGCATGAAGTCTTTCCGTCAGAAAATGCATCCACTCTTCCAACACTCTTTGTCAACGGGAGATGAAGTTCTCCATTTGGTGTCTTTTTTCTCTCTCGCCTCTCTCGCCTTTTCTTTTTCTTTAATTTGAAAGGAATTCGAATAGCAAAAGGCAGGCTATTGAAAACACAAGGCCACGTTATCACAAAAGACAAAATTGTGGCTCTGAAGTCTTTTGCTCTCAATGTTCTGCTGTTTTCTCTGCCGCTGCTCAAATTAAGTTGTTTACACAGTTTGCTCACAAAGACAAAGAGGGGAGTGACGGAGAGAAACAAAAGCGCAGACGTAGAGAGAGATGTGGCGTAAGAAAATAAATGTGCAAACACATTTGTCGCTTAAGACTGGTACTCAATTACATGTACAAAATAAAAATAAAACCTGCGTTTGTCTTGATTTCAGGAGCAGCATCTCACTCGAGGCGCCCATATTACACACTTCATCAAAGCATCCAATTACATGTTTAGCTTCCCCTTAAGAGCGGCTAATACTTGACATCATATCTTTAAGTGTAAATCCTTATTACCCTGACAAATAATTACTTCTATTCACCAGTGAAACCTTTTTTGAGTGTGCATTCTAAATCAATGTAATTACTTTTAAGACTGTGTGGCAATAATAGCTTTTTGGTCAAATATCTCATTATGCACGATATACTTTCAATTCTGCTGTATGGATATCAATGAGCTGTACCAATGTGTGAAAAATGAGAGACGGCTCATGGGAGCTTTACTGTCAGGGGAAGGGTTGGGCATCCTGATTACTTCCTGTTCAGAGATGGAAATGTGCGTGTGTCACATGTATTAGCATATATAAATATTCGTGTATGTATCCACATCCATGACCTCTATCATTCTCCCCGCCTTGTTCGAAGCTTTGGACCGGGGCTCCGAGTGTGAGGCTCTGAGTGTGAGGCTCCTCTCCGCGAACAGTCATTAATCATGTCTTCGATCTCAGGTGGCATTGAAAGTGCACGCACGCACACAGAAATAAACATACTCTCACACACGCGTTCACACACAAGGCTAAAGGGTGTCTGTGGGCTGCTTACATGGCTCCAGATCAGCTGGAAACTGCGGCCCTTTCTGGGTCCAAGATGATCTGTGAGCCAACAGCTGAGGGGCGTGCAGGACAGGAAACATTTCATCACTCCCTCTCCCACACACCTCGCCTCATTACCTCCGACACCTCTTTCAGCCAAACAGAAAAAAAAACTCTCGCTTATTAGGTGAGATGGGTCGTGGTATTTAGTAGCTGTGTCACTGTTTGCATTTTAGTATGAGATGGCATGCCTTCTTGGTCGGTGACTTTGCGGTGATATTGATGCACAAAAGTCATTTTTTGTGCTAACAGATTTGATAATAGAACCGCAGGGCAGCAACTAAGAAATATTGTTGTTTTTGATAAACCTCCATATTATAGATTATTCCATTAGTTGTGCACTCCACACATTGTGAGAAATTAGGCAAACATTTTCCATCCCAGATTCTCAAAGTCAAACGTGATGGCTTTAAATCTCTCTTCATTCCAAAACCCAGATCATTTTACTTTAATATGATTTAAAACAGACAAAATCAGGCAATCTCTCTATTTAAAGACTCTGAAGGCCACATTTTGTTTCATAAATATTACTTGAATGATTATCTTTTTATCAAAATAGTTGCAGATTTATTTTCCGTCAAATTCCATTTGGTGATACTAATTTGTTACTAAGTTGATTAGTCAATGATTTTTTGTTGCAGCTCTAGTCGCAACATTACCGCTTCTGAATGCAGTGTTTGTGTGAAACAACTGTCATATCTCATATGTGTGAGCCCCTCATTAGCAAGCAAACACAGCAGAAGTCAGTGGTAGACTTAACAGATGAGGCTGTGCTTTCCCCGCACCGCCTCACAACAATAAGGTCACTTAAGAAATAAAACAAGACATATCCTCTGTAATTAAACCTATCTCTATTTGGTTTGTTTTAATATGAACTGAAATACAATGAAGCCAATAAACACATTTAGCAGTCAACATAATATAGTATTCATTAAAAAAAATTCAGCGGCAATGTAGATCTTAAGTGGACTTAGTTTCCCTCTCACTGAAGAGTTGTTCTTCTTTGCAGAGTAGGAATGAGAACGAGGGGACATCCCCTGTGATCAGCCAGGCTGAATGCACTAATTAGGAATTAATGTTGAGGCCGTTCAAGAGTACGGGATAACAGTTACACACCAAGGTCTGCGTGTGTGCCTCAGAGTTCTGGTCCCTGCCGGGAACGAGATGGATGCAAGTCGCCGCCCTGATCAGGAACTGTGAACACACCTCACCCACCTCCCACTTTCTTCTCCTCTCATCCTGTCACTTGTCAGGATGGAAATGAAGGGAGGGGAAACAATCCACCCCTCTCTCTTCCTTGCACTCGGTGCCTGTGTAATCTCCACACTGGGCTGCAGAGTGCCACAGAGCCTCTGTTTATTAGACTAATCCTTAAATCCACATTCTGCAGGCCTCGCAAACGCCTCGCAAAGCTCTAATCTGACTCAAAACAAAGGGATTAGAGACGACAAGGTCCCCCTCTCTGTCTCTCCATGTCTGCCAGAGTGTCGCTCGGGGTGACGCACACATGTGCACAGGAACATGCCGGCACTGTTGCATGCTCTCGCCCGTCACACCCTTATTTGCTAAAGACCGATCGGTGTGTGTGTGTGAACCCTCGCATTCACACATGCTTCCTGTGAACACAAGCTGGCTGCGACAAGACAGCCAGTTAGAGCCAAGGTGCAAACAAACTGGGTAATTACACATAGCTCAAAAACTCATGGGAGAAATGACGGACAAGATGAGAATGAGCTGTGGGAATGAGACACAGGGCGACAGCGGGGAGGATATAACCAAAATAACTAAACAAACTTGGCTTATATTATAGACACGGCTGCAAAAGCAACAGAGGAGGATACTTTCTTTTACGCAGAAGCGGTGGATGCCAACATTCCACTTTGGGGGCCACAGGCCTATTACAGTATAAACACAAAATAAAGCACAAACAAATCAATATTTGTCAAGTATTTATCTGCATTCACGGGAATTCATATCCACTCTATGACACCAGGAGAATCTTTTCCAAATGTACAGCTCAGTTAAGTTTCTTTACAACACCCTGGGCCCACTTTAGACAGATGCTGCAGCTGCCGGTGGCATACTAGGAACTTATTTAATTCTCTCCTTGTTATTCTCCTTCACAATTAAGTCACTAAGAAAGTCGGGATCAGTTCACTTTCTGGCTTCTTTTACATATCGTTCAGGTTTACTGTCATTTAATGGCAAAGCCTTACATTCTCCTTATAGTTCCCGTCTGTGTCTGATTATTGGAAACATCAAGACTCATCTTTGCCAGCACTGGCTCTTGCAAATTGTGGCCTGAATGAGATCTACATATAGCCTGATATGTAGTCTAATATGTTCTCCTCTCAGACTTCTACCTAGTGCACTAGTATAAACGCTCTTGCTGTAGAAGAAGTCTTCAGCGACAGGGATTGTTGCCACAGCTTCTGTCACACAATCTGCCATTGTTTGATCATCAGCTGATGATGATCCAACCCAGCACCTGCCAGCAAAACTTCCCTTTAGCAGGTTTCCCTGCCCTTGTTGCTATGAGTATGCAGAATGCCAGCCAGGCCGAATAAATCCTCTGATATCTTAATGATTTGCCAGTGTTAGTGTTATTTTACCTGTGAGGGATAAACAGCTTACATTTTCTTTGAGATTTTAGTTAGGTCTATGCAGCTTGAAGTTGTCAACAATTTTGTAGAATAGCTTAGATCAACTTTAATTAATATTCTTTAATGAAAATACAAATGTATTGCCTTTGTAGTAGGCTGCATCAATGTAAAATGCTATCCAAACACTTGGGTTTAGAAGATAGATGGATATAAAAAGTGTCTTAAGTGTTTAAAGAGTCCAAACATTTCAATTTGGTTTGTTACTTCGTGTTCTTTAAAGCTCAAGCTTGATATTTTGGCTGTCACCAAATTGCTTTTTTGGAACCAGAAAGGACCAGAACGTGGAGCAAAGTACGACCTAAACACACATCTTATTGAGGGCACCTACATTAGTACCTTTTATCAACTAATGTTAATTAAGTTAATAAAAAACACGAACAACACTCAAACTGTAATGAAGAAGACTGATGGAGACAGGCGGAGACCATAAACGTATTAAAATATAGTTTGTTGTTAAATAAGTAGCAAGTAGAGTCATTTTCTCATAGACTTCTAGACAATTGTTTCACCGGATGAAAGAGTGCCGTTTGAAAGCACCTCACTTTCAGGTTGAGCTTTGATAACTAGCGTGTGGCTACACTACTGGGGATACATGTGTGTTCCATTTCACCTTCTCTATTTGTTTGCCACAATATGAAAAGGCCACATGTTGGCAATGCAATGAAATAACTCATTGTGTGTGAGAGTCAGCATCTGACCATAGCGTGACACCGTGGCATCATATTGTATGGGTATGGAGCACATCCATGCTGGGCTGTGCATCTGACAGGAGCGTTAGTGCAGGTGAAGGTCATGTGCAATATAGAACAGCATGACATTCTACAGATGGATAATGTCAGGAGGGGGGTCACGGAGCGAAGCTATCTTTTCTTTTATTCAGCGAGGGAATTCCTGCTCATCCTCATTCAGAGGAATCGGGCGCCTGCTGGTATGTGCGTGCGCTAAAATGGGCATGTGTGAATGTGTGGGCTTTTTCACCTATGCCCTAGGAACTAGCTGTAGCTCAAAGAGTCAGGGCAAACTTTGCTGCGGTACTGCCAGCGAGTTATTAAAACAATCGAGTGCTGACAAGCCCTGCATTCTGTCGCCGAGGGAGAGGGCTAGGGCTTAATAACTCAGTGTCACGCCTTGACATTCTTACCATCTGTCTGGGTAAAATATTCAAATGTGCAATAAATGTCACTGGGGACAGACGGTGACACTGTCTAATTAACACTATGACAGAGGTGACACACTGAGGGCTTTGGCTGGCTTTTACTGTACAACATGCATCGCCTGGGTGTGTGTGTGCATGTGCCATAACTTTTATGCAGAGGCAAAGTGCTGAGGGACACTGTGGCAACTCTTACAGATATTCTGTCTCTTTAGAGGAAAGGCAGCTATTGTTTAACTTAACAGAAAAGTGTAGCACTAACACACACATTCAAACGTGTAAATGACAGTTGCTATAGGGCTATGCAACCCTGGAGCAGAGAATAAATGCCAGAGAAAAGTCATTTTCTCAGGCTCAAATGTCAAATTAGGGGAAGAGAAAAGATTGCCAGACATGTACAGGTGTCTGACGTCAACCCAAGTAGATACAAAAAAAGAGGAAAAGTCAAACTAGTGCAGGTTTGTTTTTATCCCCTTTATGTTTCGAGAACAAATCTTAAAATTGGTCGTTATAAAACGTTAAGCTGATTGAAAATGCAATTTAAGTAAGCATAACCGAGACAAAGTAGCTGACTGAAAAACGTCTTGCAAATTAAGAAAAACATGACATTTAACCATGAAGCCTACATGGGTCTAAGTGAAAGTAAGTGTGTAGAGTCAAAATAGCAGGCCCTGAGCACTTAACATTTGTGCAGTAAAAGGATAAACATGGGTAGCAACGGGTAGAAAATGGATGTCTCCAGGATGTAGTGCTGTTTTGTCTTAGTTTTTCTTTAAAGTCCTATTCTGCACAATGGTTAGGCAAGGACATGAAAGAAACACACATTAATGGCTCAAAGAAATAGTTCACAGCCACTCTAGAAAACCTGTGAGGCTGCAGGCACAGTGCTTGAGATTAATGCTAACGATAGCATGCCAATGTTGAGATGGAAATAAACTATTATCAGACAATTTCAATGAAAGTTCTTGACAATATTTTGACAATACAAGTAAATAAAATACTAGAAGTGAACAACTACACTACCAACAAAGCAAAAGCAAAGATTGTGGGCACAACACGAATCCAATCTATCTGCAGTGTTGGATTTCATAGCAGTGTTCCACTTAATAGGTTAACATTTCTGCAGGATTTTGAGTTAATTTTAAGACTTGTAAAGACTTCTTTAAGGACAAACAAATCTTAAAAATCTCAAAAATCCTGTTTGCTTGCAGTTCACGCTAAAGTACACCATTAACCCTGAGCCTGTTTTTCAGGTCTCAGGCTTGAAAATGACATGCCCAGAACAAATGACTATATCTTCACTAAGGGGTAAATTAATCATCTTTTTTCTCAAAGCAATGATAAACCTGTGAGTTAGATGTAGAAAAGTCAGAATCAATATAGATGTTTTTATTTTAAAGTAAATTCAGATTGAACACCGTAAAAAAATGTAAATTATAGTGTCCGTCAAAAAAAAAAACATTGCTTATAGTGAAAACCACCCTTGAATGATGGGATAGTAGACTAAAAGCTTTAGGAATCCAAACTATAACATATAATAAGTACTCTGTATCAAGATTGATGCAAAACAAGTGAAATTTGAACTTTTTAGAGAGGTTTAGAACAAAACACCCACCTCTGGGGTCATTTGCCATATCTCTGGAACCCATCGGTCGATTTTGATGATTGACACCACTTTTGAACCGTTAGAGCCAATAGAATCGAGGGGAAATCCATCTAAACATTACCATTGGTGAATGAGTGATGCGCAGCCAGCATGCCCAAAACCGGAAGCTCTCATACACTCTCGTATCTCATAGCAGCTATATATGAAAACTATAGTCTCATTGACATAAATGTTATGATGGATTATCAGTAATCATTTCAAAGTGACACAGAGACATTGGATTAACCTTCAGCAGCGTTTATATGCGTTTTAATGCCCTTGAACACAGCAAAGGTAAGACGTATTTGCCATTTTGGCACGTAAAGTGAAGTTGTGTGTTGTTGTGTTGCCTTTTCTGCCCTGAGTTCTTGTTGCACAGTGATGATACTTATACCATTGGAATCTGTGGAATCTCAGCATATGATATTTTGTTTGTGCAGATCCGAAGAAGTATATAATATTTCTACCGTGAGTTATGTGCTAAGTGCGTTAGCACTCTTTCGCTTAGTGCTAATTGAGACTCTTGACGTTAGAGTTGTATTTTGTTTCGGTAAAAATGGTTCATATCGTCAGTTAGCTGAGTTTCTTCCCGTTAAGTGGGACACATTAATAGGTTGTTAAATGTTAAGAAGCCCTGAGACACAGTTTCATGAAAAAAAGCCCCATAGCCCCAGGTTAATACTAAGACCAACACAATCTTTTTTTAGATAAACTTAGCCCCCTTATTATATGAGCTTTTTAAGGACCCACCGAAAAAAACTGAAACATTGACTTTAGCATTACTGTATGTCAACACATTTCACACAGCAGTATTAGGAAAGTTAGTTGAAAGCAATAATATTAAGCTGAACCTATTTAAACTTAATATTGTAGCTCAATATTATTATATTAATACACTTAATTCAAGTCAACGTTTGAGTTTTTTCAGTGTACCAGTGTTATATTTTCATCGATACATGTGTGTCCGGTAGGTCTGAGCTTCCCGTCCTATTAAAACATTTTCACCTCTCTCTTGTCATATCACTTAAAAATGTGCGGAGCTGGCTGCTCCTCTGCCAGGTAGTATTGGCACCAGTTCAGTTTCAGTTAGATAAGATGAGCCTAGCGGTGATAAAACATGTTAATACTTATAATCCTCTACAAATGGCACAAAGGACCTCTTCATCATATTTCATCTCTGCTCAAATTGTACATTGCAGCTTAATAAGCAAAAACGTGTATATGTTTTAATATCTAAAATATCGTAATAAATACGAATGTACCTGCCAGAATGTGCTTTAACTCTAAACACCCGACAAATACATGGCTCACATACTCTCTGTGATTCTCTCTGAGTCTGTGCTGCTCTCACTCCCCTCTCTGTACTCTGTAAGAGGCTGTTATATGAAGCACCTTTAATGGGTTTGTGAGGGATATATTGGACTTCAGTAGGAGATTTGACACACTGTGCTGTGCTCACATGTGTGTGTGTGCGTTTCCATAAGTGCGTGTGCTTTTTGGATTGTCATGTAGGGCCCTGTATTACGGCGCTTTTCCACTTGTGTTACTGTGTGCACTCACACTCCAAAGCCATTAGATTCTATACGAAATCCTGAAGCTGAGAACTTTGAGGCTGAGAGCGCTGCAATTGACAGGCTTGTATCCTGTAGAGCACGTCTCTCCACTCTTGATCCGTGGTACCGTACCCAATCTCCACTGCGGCTACAGTTGCACTTTCACACATGCATTTTGACTCTGTTACTCTATCTGTTCTCTGCAGCCCACATGTGGGGGCCACTGTTGTTTTCCATATTTCAGAGGTACAAAAGATAGCCGTTTGGTCTGCATTTGTCTGTGCCTGCTGTACTGTGAATTCATCTAATGCCATTTACGCATCGTCTCGGAGTGGTGTTTCCGCCCTTCGGGGGCCAATATGACCACCAATGACATAGCTGACTGGTCTCATTTAGCATGCTAGATTTACCTTCATTAGAGAGGATGCACACAGAAGGAAAGAAGTGAGGGGTAAGAGGGGGAGACGAGAGAATGATACCTCATTCACACCAACGGTGTTTCAGGGCCGGCCCGGAGCTAGAGCTTGAAAAGCCCCAGGTTTTCCTCTTCATACCGCAGCTGAGCAGCCTCTTAGCTCCGGAATCCGGTTCATTTCGAGCACCAAAAAATTGCCCGGCCAGAGCAAAAGCACCACATACGTCACGCTTACGTCGAGGCGGGGGAAGAGACAGGATCTACTCCTGAACAACAACAGAAAGTCCGCGTTTTATCCAGTTTGTACAACGATGGAGAAACTTAACAAGAGTTTCAGAGTTTCAGTGTTTGTTCAGACTGTAGGTTTCTGCTCATGGTGAAGCAACGTGTCTGCGTGTTAAGGTGGAACCTGAGCATTCACGTTGATCACCTCTCATTATAACTAATTATAAATCTATAAATCTATAAAACTATAAATATTAAACTTTACTTCACGTGTTCATTTGAGAACAGCTGTTACATACTTGGGTGAAGGTTACAGTTCATTTAAATGAAAGATACAACGTTACTCCACACTCATGGTTTAGTCCACCTTAAGAAATAAGACCGATCTCGGAAGCAGTTGTGTTTTAAAAAAACCTATATTGACACGAGTACACTTGTTTATAAGAATATAGTCACCACAGAAATGACTCCGCAAAAGCTGCAGATAGAGGCATAAGAAATGAATGCAACTGATTTCATCCGCGCGGTTTGGCTTTATGAAGCAGGCACGCAAATGGTTACGTCATGACGCAAACGATGACGCAATGACGCATTACCAGTGGACTCTGGGCTGTGTGAAAAGAGCTAGAGCTAAACCGAAGAACCGGTTCTGAACCTAAAAAGCTCTAACACGGAGCTTGAACCGGAGTTGCGTTGGTGTGAATGAGGTGCTAGGCTTTTTTCGGGGCCACTTTGCAGTAAAGCTGGACAAAAAGCCAAAGACGTCTCATAAAAAAACCAGCCATATCCATAATGGCTACCCAATAGAGAAAATTGATTAATTTAGCAGTTGGAGTTCAATTAAATGCTCACCACACAGGGTTAGAATAAAACACAGCGAGGAGCTTTATACAAGTTTCTGGGCTGTACCTTAGAGTACAGTGACTCATTAGGTTTTGCGAAAATAACATGCATTTTATGAAAAGCAATTAGAAAGACTTAAAAAACTATTAATCCAAAGATAATTGGCTTTCATTAGTCAGTCCTTCAAACAATACAAAAAAAACAAAATTCATTCCAAATGAGGGAACTACAAATCTACCCAATGAGGTAATATATATTTAGACATGTTACATGATCTCTGTTGCAATACGTCTTCTGGCCGCTGATCTTGCATCCAATGGGCAGATTTGTTTTCTGATAGAAATTGTAAAATTGAAAATAAGAATATATGACCTGGGTGGTGAAATGGGTTCTACATGCAGTGATGAGTTATTTCAGATGTTATCTAAGAGATTAGGACTGTAACTGTGTTAAACTAGACATATCATCTTCATTTTCAGCTTGATACTTTTATTTTGAGTTCCTATAGAACATGTTTACATGCTTTAATTTCTTCATACAGTCCCTCCAAATATACCTGTATAAATCCCATGTCTGAAACACTCCATTTAAGCGCATGTCTCTTTAAGAAAGGTCCTGAAAAAAACGGATTGGTCCATCTCAGCGTCTGTACACCATAATTGCAGCCGGGGAATGATTGTAATGTGCTGTAGATGCAGTTCTACATATCTATATATATTTTGTATAGTTGTGACAAGTACTGACAGCCCGTTTAAAGGCGCAGGGTGCATTTCTCTTTAAGCGCTTTGATACTTTTAGAATGTTATGTAGCATTTAGACTTACTTTATAATACAAATAAATGGAAATCTTACCTTTTACAATAAGGGACCTTTAATATTTGCCAACCCAAGCCGCACCAAGAGAAACAGATGCTACAGGCTAACCAGAGGTCAAACATCAGGCACATATTACCCTTTAACTCTGTGCCACAAAGACAAAGTAACACCAGAGTGCTCGAGGAAGTCACACAACGAGGCTGGAGATGTGTGTGTGTCGGTGCCTCAGTGTGTGGTCTCATGGAGGATATCTCTCACAGAAACTGAAGCACGCCGCTCAGGCCCCCCTGCGACAAATCGCGTGAGGTCACCACCAATGAGTCCTGGCCCTTGCTCTGGGTCAAAGTCACAATAACTGCGGGCGATAAAGTGGTTTCTATGGAAACTGGTGGTTTTCTCCGCAAATCAGAGAGGAGAAAGGAGTCCCCAGGGTGTGCATGTCTCATAGCACTCAGACCCCTGGTGATTTATCCCTGACAGCTCCTGTAACACACTTAACCATTAGGACACAGTGATAAGAGATAGCATAGTCTGGTACACAGTTTGTGGGGGAGATAGGCGGGAAAACTGCCTGCCCATCCCTCTCATTTTTGTTTGTTCTCAGACTGCAGTGTCCAACATCATAATTTTGAGCTCTTCATAAATGCTTTAGCTGCCAATTAAAATACACCAGCGATAACTCATTGTGTGGTGGCCATTGTGATTGCAACAGCCATCACGCCATGCAAAATAAACACTGGGAAAAATTGCCTTTTTGTCCTATACGCCTACACCGGCACTTTATAAACCCTATTTATGAAAAATATTTCGTAGGCTGCCACTAAAGCAAGGCTAAAGCTGTGCTTTAAAATACAACCCTGTAGGAGTGGGTGAACTGTTTGAAATCACTGTATCAGAGAGCATTTTAAAGATCCAACTGAGATCTGAAGACATTTCTTAAGCACCACCTGAGCTCCTTGCTCTGACTAACTGGTGAGATTGATTACAGCTCCGTAGGGGACTCCTGTGACCACAGAACTCTTGCAGAACAGCCCAATTTCTCTGAGACACAGGCAGTAGTAGTAGTAGTGGTGGTAGTTGTTGTATCAGATGTGGCGTGGAGTGGTCAAAATAATAGTGGTTGTATTTCGGGTGGCAGCAGCCGCACCAGTCTTGTATAGTGCTGTATTGATGGAGATTGGAGTGGAGTGCGCTCCCTCCTCCTCCACACACACAGGCCTATATTGGATTTCACGCTGGCTGCCCATTCACCAGACACTGCAGTGCATTCCTAACCAAGGGCCTTGAGGCAATACGGCTGCTTTATTTGTTTATAATGTTTAGGCTTCCCGCAAATGGCTTGCGCTGCAGTCCCGATAACTATGCATAGTTACATTTAGGCAATCGACTGGGCTCGTTTCGACATGAACGCCGCGGCTCAATTCATTTGGAATGGACTAAAAATCCAATAGTGTTGTCTAAGTGGGAGGAGGAAAAACGGAGAGGAGGAGTGATGTAGGGGGAATGGGGAAAGAAAGAGCAAAGGCCGAAGGGGGTCTGATGATGTCATTTAAAAGTGATAACCTGCGCTGATATATACCTCTGTAAAGAAAGTTGTGCACTGAAAGAATCAGTGTCTACCGCCATCCCCCCCCCCCCCGTTCAAATATGAATGGCAGATGAAATATAGATGCCTTCCCACTGCCCTCGGTGACCAAACAGTCCCTTCTCTGAGCGTAGTCCTCCGACACATCTATGTGTATCCCTCCGGCAACAGCACCCGTAAAATCTATAAAGAAGCCAACTGCCAACTTCCACAACTTCAACTCCATTAAGAGATATGACTGCATCTGATACAAATTCCCTGGAAACACTCTCCGGAGCGAAACTCTAATTTGCTGAATTGATGACAGACGATGACACCCGGGTGGAGAAATTAAGTTAGTGGTGTTGCAGTAGGTTGTCTCGGAGATGACACACAAATGACGGCGTCTGGTGAAGGGAAACAGTTGTGAGTCATGTCACTGCATGTGTGTGTATCACTAGCCTGAATCATTGCTGCTCGTGTGCTTGTGCTTGTGTGTGTGTGTGTGTGTGTGTGTGTGTGTGTGTGTGTGTGTGTGTGTGTG
>CALSBZ010043889.1:4314625-4340419 GCA_943591055.1 Gobionotothen gibberifrons | reverse complement strand
TGTGTGTGTGTGTGTGTGTGTGTGTGTGTGTGTGTGTGTGTGTGTGTCTGTTTTACTGTTTGTCCATGTCCAAATGTTACTTTTAAGTGTAGTAGCCATTTGTCGCAGGGTTGGAAAGGAGCGTCAGAGAGGGAGGGAAGGGAGAGAGAGGGAGGGAGAGAGAGGGAGAGAGAGGGAGAGAGAGGGAGGGAGAGAGAGCGTCAAAGAAGGTGGTAATCTGAGTGGATCTGGGCGCTGATCCTCTTTGGCTCTCACAGTGTGTGCATGAGGTCACATCAGGCTTGAGCTCTGGGATAAGATGGGTATGGAAGCAGAGTAGATTCAATATTTGGATGGGGAGCTAAAGTCACCAGCAACAGATTGAAAAGGATCAGCGTTATAGCACTTTAGAAAAATACGGGGACAATTATTTGAATTATCCGTCTTTATTCTGTACTGTATATCTGTGTGTGTCGATATGAGGCGAGAACAACATCTGTCACCGGATTACAAACAAACACAGATTTACTCAAACAAAACCTAGGAGGTATATTGGGTCAATGTCCATTCAAATTTCGTTCAAAGGTCTGAATTGAGTCAAGGGATGAGCCTCCAGCAGTATTCCGGGGGTGAGGCTGAAACCCTGGCAAACAGAGCAGATGGGTCAGTGGCGCCGAGCCAAAGCCCTCCTTAACCTGCTGGATCCGGGAGTCAGCCACACTTCACAGCTACGCAGAGATCACACACACCATCTCCCTCCTAAATCTCACACTGCACTCACATTCAGAGCAGGTGTAGCCAATTGGATTAAACAATCCCTTCCTCACTGCTGGAACTTAAGGTGATAAAACACAGCTCACTAGTTTTGTTTATGCCGTAAAAATGGTTACCGCCTTCCATGTCATAAAAAGGGATACATTTGTTTCTTTTGGGAATAAGCAATAATACAGTGCAGTTAATATTCCTTTTTACAGACTTGTTTATTTTCATGTAGACTGGAGCATTAGACATGCCATTATAACGCCCGGGTAAATTGGTCCACTGGGGCTTGATCCATCCCATAACAAGCGGAGCAATTCTAAAACATTTATGCAACATCGCCCAACATTACAGCTTTCGGTATTTGTTGTGGAGAAATGTATGGTCCCTATAGATGATCAATGTTGTAAAAGCTCAGCACAGTTGTATTCTCTTGTCACAGCGAACTGCGGGAGGAAAAAAAATCCATTTAGCACCCCTCTCCCCCCCCCCCCCCCCCCCCCCCACGAAACAGCCATTAACTCGCTTGGGCGTTTGACTATTTAATGCAGTATTAGCAGGCTGATTGTCCTGAAAACTTACTAGATTGTTCCGCGTTGTCAGGAAAACATTTTTTAAATAGCTCTCTCTCTCATTCGTCTCTAAACATGCGATTCTGCAGATCAACTTCGGCTCTGATTTAATCTGCTGCAAGAAAGAAGGAAAAGGAAGGGGAATGTGTGCACCTACATTGGTAGCAATGACTGTTTCTTATAAATGATCGTCAGGAAACTGTGGGGGCACACAGGCTGAATGAAAACGTCAGTTGGGTGTAGGGCACATTGTTATCACAGACATGCCAGAGCTGAGACTGTGAAATAGAGAATACGGTTTCACTACTCTCAAAAAGAAATCTCTCGCCTACTCGGGCTTGTGTTCCTCAACTTCAGCTCTACCGATGTGATATCCTCTTGCCGATGATGAGTGCCGGGTCTGGAAATTGCATCCCACACTGGATTTCATCCCTCACCATACACTTGAAGTTATATCGTAGCTTCAGCTGGAAACAGCAGCACAGCACATGCCTCCAAATAACACACTGGCTGTTACTGCAACAAACAAGCTTCTGGTTTCCAGTGAAGCAGACAAACGAGACAAATATGGGGAGAAGGGAAAGACACATTCCCAATTCCATCTCTTTTTGGGGGAGAAACATCAAATAAGCAACCATTATGCGAGCACTACCCCATGCTGTGTTCCCTTGATTCCCTCTAGCTATTAGCAGCTTAGGACACAAATAGATCACACAAGATATTAAAAAGCAGCAGGAATCTAACAGTTTAAAAGCCCCTCCGTAATCCTCACTGTGGAACACAAACACGCCTTGAAAGCAGTCAAATTATTATGTTTTGCTGAATCTTTCTTATTTTTTTACGGTTATTGTTTTGCATCCGTATTTTATGTTCACAGATGTGTTTTTGTGAGAGATGGAATTTAAAGACACAACCCCATCATCTAGGGTTTAACTCGTCAGCAACAACAACTCTGACAGACCCGCATTCATGTGTTTGTGTTTAATGCCACAAATATGGAAGCAGATTTAAGAACTCAAGAGACAATAACAACAATGAAAATGTGAAATTTGTATCACTACACCGGATTTCAAAGCTTTACCCTCACAACTTCAGTCACAGATTTGGGCATGACAGGAAATAAAACCTTTTGTCAGACTCGATCGCAAATCATGTGGTACAGTAAATGAGGTTGACGTTAACAGATTTTGACATCATTAAGCGACAGCACCTCAATATGCTAAGATAAAATAAGATAGGAGAGTTGGATTTACATGAATGTGTGGAAACAGTGTGTATTTATGTCCAGTAATTGTGTCACATTGTTGGCCCCTTGTTGCGCAGCCTGATGGCTACTAATCATATCAGAACGTGTGAATAACATGTTCATTTATGTACAAATGTGGAACAATCTTCCAGGAAATGATGATAAAGACAAGCAAGGCATATTAATAATGTAATCGGAAATTTGTTTTATTGTACAAATATCGAAGCTTTTGTGTTGTGACACGATTTTACTCATTTTAAATACTTTTGATCTCCTATGCCCAATGCCTCCACACGATCCCACCATCTGTGCTCCTGTACTTCTGACTGAATCACTCCATTTCTCATTCTGCCTCAAACACTCACTGGATTTAGCTTCATGGGTAAAACACAAAACGTTGAGGAAAATGAAATACCGGCAGACATAACAAACACAGAGGCAGTTTAACTGATTATGTCGGTGCGACTTTACAAACAAAATCCATGAAAATCCATGAGACTAAATCCACAGCAGGATGCCAGTGTTTGCTCTAAGATGAGTCTGAGTGGTAAAAGGCAAAATCCAAATTTTAATACCAAAAATGGCACTAAAGCCTTTTTTACGTATCATACGCTGACCTTACACCAGATGAAGCGATTTGAGTTTTCGGGGGAATTTCCAATTTAGAGTCTATTCACAGAGTTGTGCTCGGCTGTTACAGCTTATGAAAGGAAGGTGGTGAGTATTTTCTTTTTTCATTTGAACATTTCTGCTGCAATCAAGGCTGTTTGGTATTATAGTCAGGGTTTAGTTTTGCTCAAAAGATGCACGATGGTCAAACACAAAATCCTGATTTAACACTATTGACAGAAAATAGATGTGCTCTTTTCCCCTGAATTCAGCAGACCTGTTGTACAAAACAAGCCAGCACACTCTGTTTAGTTAAATTAAGATAACACTAGTATAAACATAAGAAATGTCATTTTTCTTTGCCATTGCAAAGAGTCATGAAACTTCATTTATCAAAAAATAAAGGAGATGTCGATTATATTATAGGTGTCCCAGTTTTCAGCAGAATCTAAATGAGTTGAGAAATAGAAAAGCTGTCCACTCCGTCATGCAGGTATAGCAGCAGGACCAATAATTGTTTATTAAGCACCAATTAACATATCATAATCTTTGAGACTGCTGTGAAAGATTGCTTCATCAGTCACTATCAGGCATTATAATATACTAATGTATTTACATATAAAGCTCTTTATCTTACATAAATAGGTCAAATATAGCACATTTGTCTGACTTCTGATAAAGGGATGGTTAGAAACATATGTTACAGACATGTTCATACTACCTGTGGTGCTATGTATCAGCGAGTTTATTTTGGTGAGAGTTCTGTAGTGTTTGAGATACCGGCTATAGAGATGTCTACCTTCTCTCGCATATAATGAATATAGATGGTGGTGCTCATAGCAGAACAAATACTTTTGAAAGGCTCATCAACAATGTCTCTTTCCAGAAATCATGACAAGGTTGCTCAAGATAACTTACACGTGTTGCCATGCGCAGATGTATGTAAGATCTCTTTTTCTTTCTACCCACCAACAGTATCACTGTATCATAAACTCATGGACAAGAGGCTTTACAGAGCTCACCTGAGCTAGCTACTGTAACGTTAAGCTAAGTCAAGGAAAACGCCATTATGTTTACATCTCACACTATTTCAAGCCTGTGGTCCATAAGTAGTGCATCTTTCCTTCTGGGCAGTGAGTATGCCAGAATGCTCACAACAAGGTCTGTGAATTATCTTGAGTAACAGGGTCAGGATTTCTTGAAAGGGACGTTGTTGCTGAGTTTTTCATTTGGGGCTTTGAGCACCATAAACCAAGTTTCATCTAGTTAGTTTTTCTTCTAGGTATTGGTGTCGCTAAGGATCATGGTTCACTTAAGTCTTCTTAAACACACATTATCCGGTATGGTGTCTTATAGGGATGCACCGATACCACTATTTTTCAGACCAAGTACAAGTACATGTAAGTGAATCTAAGTAAATGTGAGTAATTGCCGATACCGAGTACCAATACTTAATAGAGTACTTAATAATACCATATGGGCTCTGGCATTGTTTAAGGACTTTTTAGTGGAAAAGAAACTGTGAACAGACTTGGACAGTTCCAGAAAACCTCGACAAGTGCTGCCGTTCCTTTTAAATGAAGTTATTGTTGCCACAGTTCCAGACGTTGGTGCGCCGTGGAACAGATCGGTTTTGTTCACAATCATATTTAAGTCAATAAAATAGTTTCAATTAAAATTGGGAGTCCAGTCTTTAGTTTGCGGCTTCGCGTCGGATGTTCCTTTTTTCAATAACGACCGCCTCGCTTCACATTATCCCTTACATAGTTTGCAGCCTGCTCAACTTTTGTCATCATCTCTTGTCCTAAAATGTTCTCAAACTGCAGACTTTGCTCTTCCTCCACATACCTGCTCAACTGACGAGAACCTTACGCCACGTTGCAGTAAAGCGGTATCGGGCGCGGAGTAGATTTGCGATAACAAGTACAAGTACATGAGGATAGTATCAGAATCAATACCCGATACTGATACTGGTATTTGTATTGGTGCATCCCTAGTGTCTTATGTGGCTATAATAATAGGAATAATCAAACTGAGGTAAATCTGTCAATGTGAAAATCCAATGCTTCAAAAGAAACAACTCAAACTTTACAATATAAATCCAAGCGCATCGTTCCAAGAACCCATCCTCAGTCCTTATCAGCTCTCACTCGTCAATTAAACACAGATTCTTAAATCAATGTTGAGTAAAAGCAGCGTAATGAACACACTGGAGTGGACTTGAAAACATCTGGTGTCTAAACCCATCTGCCTAGACACACTCCGACACAAACACACAAACACACTGATGTGACATGCCCGTATTTGCCAGGGTGTCACCACCTCACACCTTATGCCCTTCAGGACAAACAAATAAAGAATCTTAAGGCGACACAACAGCCGGTGGCAATTAGAAAATACTTAAGGAATTAGCTTTAAGTAGGGATGTTCTGACCGGGCGTTATAAAAATAACACCTACACATTCACACACTGCGTACATGAACGAAAAGCCACTTTTGCACACAAATGTCTCAGAGGGTGAACCGCATCACAACGCCCACTCACATTATTACTATTCTTTGTAAACATGAAATATGAATGGTGCAGACAAGTCATTTTCTATGTGCAAGTGTGTCTACATGTGTGTGTAATGTGTGTGATGAGATTAGAATCATGCAGGACATTCATCTATTCTGTAGCTGCTGAGGAGATTGAGTGGGGTTGGGTGATATGAAAGCACTTTCACAAAGGATTACATTACTCTCTCTCCCATTCTGTCTGTCATACAGTGCTCTTTGGCTCTCTCCAGTCCTCACATGTGATAACTGACACCACCTATGATATGAATTGAGTATAGATTAAGACTCAAAGAAAAGGAGCTACATGCACATGAGTATTAGCGCTCTACAGTATGTTTGAGTTAGATATTTCTTTAGGAACTTTCTAAGTGGAATTCATCCTCCTTTGCTATTGCTGTGCCATTATGTGTAAATAAAAGTATGGTAATCTACTATGGGGAAGGGATAACACAAACGTCCTCAGTTGGAAGAGAATGAATGAAGCAGAAACATGCTAAGTACCACTGGTGCCATTATACGAGATTATTAAATGTATGTTTAAATGCCTCACACTGTAGACATAATGAGAAGGATAACCATTAGTTAATGAAATAGGTTGCAATCTAGTCTAGCTGCTGGCCATTGAATGGCAGTTAGCAGCAGTAGGGGTTGATGTATGGAGCGGGGGTGGCTCTGCTACTGTGTGGGAATGCTGCTATGGCTTTAAGTGCATTCATCACTCTCTGTGATCTGGCATCAGGGATTGGTTTTGCATAAGGTTATGAAATGAAGTTCTAATATTATGAAGAAATATTAGAGGCAAAAACAATGTTTTTCCTGCATTTCATTTTGAGGGAAACATAATCCCGCCAGGAAAACATGTTTTTTATCAGTGTCCGTGGAAATCCATAAATGGTAAAAGCTGTGGATGACCCTATCAAAAATTAGACTTTCATTTAGGGCACCAGTGTTCGTTTCACCTGCAGTCAACATTGATATTTCATATTTTGAGCCAAACCACAAGTTCTTGGATCGCATTTTGTTGCACTTTATTAAGTTGGAATTCCCAACCAAATGAACCACATGCAACACGGGAGAAAATGTAATTCCCTTTTTGGTTATTGAGGATTCAGTTTAGTTGTATGGAACATTTTTTTTTATCGGAAACAGTGTTGATTTATTCAGATAAACAGTCGCAGGCTACAGCATAGACTATCAGTTGCCACTTATTTCTGACTTGTTGCCTTTTTATTCCCTGTAGTATTACACCACTAGTAAGACTGGGCGTTACCTAGTAAACCAGGATTGAAAGCTTAAGTATTCCATCTTTATTGTAAAATAAATATACACCCATTCGTCTCAATGGGTATTCACAATGCAAGGTATTTTATTACAACAGAGCCAGCCTACATAAGGCTCCGTATAAACACTGAGCAATCTAGAGATGTAGATGTGTTAACATGATGAAATGCTTTGCAGTAGCAAGGCTTATAGTAAGCCTGTCTCTCAAATTCACTTGATTGCCTCTGACACATTCAACAAGAACTTAACTTGTTATCAATCACGTTGCCATTCAACGGTTACTGCCTTTTTCTGTTGCTTTTCCTTTGTACAGATCTCACATATGAACTTTCTCTATATGCCTAAAGACATCACGAGAAACATTTAATTGCACCCGCAAGTTTGTTTCTAAAAATGTTGTTGGCAAATAACATTCCTATATAAAAAAAAAACTCTCACAAAAGAGAAGGTCACTGTTCACAGGATAAAACGGGTCACTAGAGAGATAGAGAGAGATGCTAAGAAAGAGAGAGCCATCTCCATAAAAACATACAGGGAAGCCATAATGACAAAAAGCGTAGGAACCTAAGCTACAGTTGAGTGTAAATGCTCTCCATGACAATAAATGACTTCATTACAATAAGGATGTGTTCAGCCACCCTCTGTGTTTTCAATGAGTTTAACTGTGCAACGATTCGTTGAAGTGTGCTCAAGTAATAGAGCTTCAGATGCAGCCCGTGGTATTTACACTTATCCTCTCAATGTGCCAGTACAGCTCAGGACTGCCAAAGACTATTTGTACCTGCGCAGAGCACCTGTGTGTGCACACTTACTGTATGTGCACACACACAGACACACAAGTGTATCTCACTGCCTTTCTCTGTGCCTATTAAGACATAGGAGCTTTTAGCACCTAGCAGCACTAATCCTATAGCCTTATGCTCCCTAGTAGTGAAGCCAAATGGCCTTATACACAGGCCTTCACACACTCTCTCCCCCCCCACTCCCTTTCTCTCTGTGTGAGTGTGAGCATCTGTGAGTGTTTGTGATGAATGGACGAGGCGAAAGAGGAGAGGGGTGAATGTGAGACATTGCACCACTGAGGTCAGTGAGGAGAGAGAAAGAAGAAGAGAAGGGAGGCAGAGAGGAGAGGAGGGGATGGGTAGGGGTGAGGTTATGAGAATGTGTACATGGCGGAATAGTTGCACATGAATTGCATAAAAAAGCACCACATGCACCCTGCCCCTGCGTTTATGTCCTGCTTGTCAGGCATGCAGAGCGCGCCTGGGCCTACGCGTGTTTCTGTTATTGTGTGCACACCGGTGTGTGTGTGTGTGTGTGTGTGTGTGTGTGTGTGTGTGTGTGTGTGAGTGCATGCGTGTGCAAGGCCGAGGTAGGTTAAACTTGTACTCGTGAAGTGTTCCCAGAAGAGATTAATCATCCTGTGGTGGAATGCAGCATCGCGGTCATAAATCATCACCTGACCCCTCTCCCTCTCTCTCTCTCTTTCTCTCTCTTCCTCTCAGCCACACGTAGCGGTGGAGTGAGGGTAAAGGAGAGTCATTGCATATCTGCAGTAAACAAACAGCCAACAGCCCTGACAGAAGCGTGAAAGGCAGGAGACCGAGCGTCTTGTCCAATACAATTGATTGATCAGTCAAACATATGGAAGACTGTTAATGACAAAACCATTCACCCAACAGAAATGCAAAACCAAAATGGTAGCTATAATTGATGTTTTAAACCAAAAAACTATAATTCTGAAATAGATTGGAGTAAAAAAGCATCTTGGCATGTTAACTTAACCTTCGAGTATTGAAAAAAATGAACTACATTAAAAGATAGAACATCGATATTGGACGATTTTGAAAACTTTAAATTATTGCCAACATTTCTTTGTATAGGGTTAATGTGGTTAGATCAATTGTTAATGTTCTTGAAGGCAGATGAGCTACATATCTATCTGCCACCCTGATCACCTCATCTTTCCATTCCGACTTGGTCCATTAAATTAACAAAGCCAATTGGTATTCAAAGTTAAACATGAATCATAAACCTTATTCTAAGGATTTCTGGGAATCCATAAGATTTGTTCTGATAAAGGTGGAGGGCGAAAATGTAATATCCTCATTGATTGATCAAGGCAGCCGTATCCTAACAGTTTGGTCATGTTTTAAATCATGGGAGAAAGCTGTGGTTAGGATCACCAGTTAGAAAGCGTATTGTACAAGGGACGGATGGAGCCAAGAAGAGCTGTTTAACAAATGTTTGTCTGAAACCTTTAGACACTCCCCACTCTGATTTCATTGGGAAAAGGAAGCCATCCGGCAGTCAATGCTACACTGTGCATTTTGCAACTCAGGTTAAAGAAGAGAGCCTTCCTTGGTTATGTTCAAGTACAGGAAATTGATTTTGTAATATAAAAAATTCAACAGCCGAGTTTCATTACTTTTCTGGGCCTATTCCCTTTCCCTTGTGGAGTGGGAAAATATCCCAGTTTATTAAATTACTTCTCTGAAAAGTCTCTGGGGATGCCATCTTAACTCCCGTCCTCCTTCACAAGGCCATTTTAGACTGTAACTAGGCATGTCTGCTTAGAAAGAGAGACAGAGAGAGAGGGAATAAGCAATACAGGGGATAAAGGTACACTCAATTCCCTGAATTCATTGGCTGCCACAGAGAGTTTGTGGTTATTCCATTGGCTGTGAAAGGCACAGAATCAAATGATGCTACAAATCAGAAGTGGGGGGGGGGGTTGGGGGCTAGAGTGCAGTAAATGGAGAAACCACAGTACCTGGAATTGCTAGTGTGTGGTTGGATGTGTCCCTTTGCTATGTCCTCGACTAGTTAGGGTTCTAGCGGAAGGCTCATGCAACCTCAGTTGAAGTGCATTAAAAAGTAAGAAAGGCAGAGGTTATAAAGCAGGTTCACTGGCACAAAAGATCCTCAAGCATCATCAGTGATTTGCTCTGCTACACGTCCTGTCTGACTGAAGAAGCGAAGGGTCAGGGCTTGACGGCTTCTGAAGGCTCCAGCATTGAATCGTCACTAGTGTCTTTGAGCATGACTCAACCAGCCACACCTTATAAGGGCAGCAGAGGGCAACTCCACTTTCCACTGCATTTTTCACAACAGAGACAGAGAGAAAAGGCAGGAGAATTTCTAATTTGTATTGGAGACTACTCGCCTCTCCTCACTGATGGGATATAGTTTAAAACACAAACCCTGCACTGCAGGGTCGACAGACGAAGGCTCTTCGTTGTTACTTTTTATGTAACCGAGCTCTGCAATATCAGCCAAGAAATCCTGTTTTATTCGCTGGTCAATTTGCTTGCTTTTGCATCTTAAATGGGAGTAAAGTTACTTTACAATGGGATCAACCTTTACATGGTGTGCACCCTAGCAGATTTCCTTTTAACTGGCGGATGATGAGCATCTTACTTGTCGAAAATGGCAATCATTCTGCCAATAATGCTACAACTAAGAAAACGTTTTTTTCCCCTTGATAATCGATAAATCATTTCTAATAATAAGCAAAAAATAGTGACAAAATATATATTTTTGACCTTTTGTCAATTGTTGTCTCAAACCAGTCAGTTAACAATCATATATGATTTAAAAAAAACGTTCATATCTGCTCATTTGTGACACCAGAGAATATTTTGACAGGTTAGCTTGAGAGATGATGGGATCGCTTATCGAAACACTTGCATATTAATTTTCACTTCATCAACTAATCTTTTTCTAAGCCATCGCAGTCTTTTTTAATCATCCCCTGAAAACCAGTGACGGATGGCCTAACAGCATGTGGTCTTTGCAAACATCTTGGTACTAGACATTATCCCAGAGTGCATGGGCACACGAGTTAGTGACTTTATTTCCGCTCAACTTAAAGGCAACCAGGAAGTGCAGAGAAAGCGCCAGGAGCATGTGAGGAGGATGAGTTAAAACCAGTCGGTCAGCTGTCAGACAGATGTAGTGAATATCTTCCCGCTCTGTCATCTCTCCCAACAAAAAAACCCATAGGATCCACGAGCATGATGATCCAAGATGAAGGCTGCTCGCTACAAGCGTCACTTTCTCTAAAGCACAGCGAATGCCGGGTGTGACACGCCAGAGTCGTACGAACACACATGCATACACACAGCCATTATTTGAGCACTGCAGCTCCTTGAAAGATAACTAAAGGCCATTAAGGTCGCAACGAGTATTGAGGGGCCAAGAGTATTCAGATCTCATGTTAGTCTCAGAGAAACTGCAGATAACCAAATAATATGCACTGCTAATAATCAGCCTGCTGAATTCTGGCTCCAAAAAAAATATTAGACGACTCTTATGTGTTCAAAATTGTCTCACTGGCTAATTCTACATCTAATATGCATCTTGGCGGCAATTTTGCGAGTCATTGTTCCAATAAAGAGACATCCAGGGCTCTATTTCAGCAGCAGTGCATTACACGCTATGATCCAGTGTTTACCTTGATTAAATCATGCGCAACCCACAGGCTGCCACATAGTTACCATCTCTCTTCTCATCCAAACACATGAGATCTCAGAGAGGCATCCATTTATACCAACTGTAAGGAAAGTCAAATTAGATTTATAATAATTGGGGATTTTTGTTCTACAGCAGAATAATGAATCATAGAAGAACAGTTTTACTCAAAGTATTGTCTGAATACAAAAGTGATATGTTGCTTGCTTGTGAGCAATAACTTGTAATCACTTAAAAAAACATGTTACAGTGCTTTGTCGACTCACTATTGTACAAATCCAAGCCAACATTCCTCAGAAAACTTTAGTGGATCATTTCACACTCTGTGGTTTCCTACCATCTACCCACCAATTCATAAATTACGGCAATTAATGCAATTTACTACTTCATCAGCAAGTCTTTGTAATTTAAACCTCGTGAAAAACCACAGCGTGCCAGTATGTATGTCTAGGCAAGCTCCCCGAAGGAGAACAATTAATGTCCAAAGTTGAAATATTGAAATATGAAACAGAGAGGAAGATAAAGCAGGAATGAATTAAATTGAGAATGAGAGAGCCGGCACAGGGAAATACGTAGGCGGACGGTAAGCAGTGCAAAACTTGTAGAATGCAGTAGAAATGTGTGTTTGTGCCTCCCATGACACTGTTGTACCTCATGCCCCCCCAAGCTGCTCTGCAGGAGGCCAAAATAGGAATGGAACCATTCCTGCAGTAGTTTTATTTTCTGGATGTGGATTTATGACAGTGTGTTGATTGTATTTCTGGCTCGAAAAAGCCATGAAATCGCTGAGAGGGCAGTAGGTTAGAGAGAGCAGCCTATAATAGAGCTAAGCTAGTATTTTTCTATTTACTGGCATGGGCTGACAATTACAGCAGGAGTATACACAATGTCACCCCTTCTCCGTTTTCTGTCACCAAGACCATCGTTTTCACCCTCCTCTTCTCTCTGTAAAGGTCAGTGTTCTTAGTTAATCAGTAGTGACAAGAGGTGGTTTCTGCTTCCATTACAACCTATCCTGTTATGTCCCAAATGATAAGATGTTAAGGTCTAATGTACCGTACAACAGCAGTGTATGTTATATTTCCAAAAAGATTTTACCTGATAAAATAACAATCATGCCCTTAACTCTAAAATGGCTTAAAAACAAAAAAAACAATAGCAGCTTTAATGCTGCAGGTGTGCAGAGGCCTGTACGACGAAGCCGGATTTTCGCTTAGCGGGCTAACTTCAGGGAAAACTCTGAGTTTCCGGTCCTACAACGCTGGTTCTCTTTTTAGCGGGCTAGATCTCCATGGTAACTTATGCTGCCCCGGAGCAGGTTAGGTTGCAGGCTAAGAGATCAAGTCAGTGAAAGCACCGCCTGCTGACCAATCAGAGCTCAGTGTGCGGAGTTTAAAGCGATCAAGTCATATTACAGGAGAAAGATAATAGAGTTTAAACTGCCGTTGCAGGAAAGACGGCCGGCAAAAATCAACCGACTTTGTGAACGTAACAATTAATAGAATATCACCTCCCATCTTCAGAGCAATCTGACTAATATAACATTAGCGTTAAGAAAGCTTAATTAAATATCTGCCACAACATAAGTAACCGGATCATAGTAACATTACGTACAGTCCGCGGCACTGTGAGTGCAGACGTCGATGTGTCCCATTATCACTCATATCACATCATATCACAACATAATGTATCATATATTTCCTTATCTGAGTCAGCTGAGCCGTATCTGGCCGTGCAACACTCACAGTGTCACATACTGTATGCAGAAGTATTATTTTAAGCAACACATTAAGTTGACGAAACACTTGAGTCAAATGTAATTAAAGTCAGATCGTGTCTTAGACGGGGCAGTGATATCATAAACCTGTTAATGTACGCATTCAAACTCTTTTTCTTGTACCAGCTGTATTCACCTTGCAGGTGCAACTATGTGGCTTTTATCCTGGATAAAGTGTTTGAGTCATGGATGTTTAAAGTTTAACGTCTTCATATTTGACTAATATTAAAGTTCACTTTTCATTCAGGAAGTATGACGCCGCGCTGTCAGTACGCTTGTCCATGTTTGTGATTGGTCGAATGCTCCAAATACCACCCCTTTTATGTGAACGCGCACCTAAATAGATAGGGCACGGCTGGCTTGAGCGATCCACTTGATAACCTGCGTCGTAGGAGCGCGTATGTTTTGGATTAGGCCAACAGGCTAACTCAAACATATCCAGGTTAGGTTGAACCAGCTTCGTCGTACAGGCCTCAGATCTGCTGGGGATAACTGAATGTGTTATCCTCTCTTGAATCTTCATGGAAAAAGAAAAAGAAAAACGTAGTCCCTAAAACTAGATCTGATGGATTAAAGGTGTTTTTCTAATGTTGCTATGGTTGCACCGTCAGTGGCAACAGTGCATCATATCTTGTTAAAATAGAAAGAAAAACAATTGTGCAGAAAACGTTGTTTCCAAAACAGTCATGAAATCAATCAAAGAATACGAATGACAGGCACTTAACAGCCTCTCGTCTAATTATACCTTAGAGATGTAAGCAGTCTTCTTGTCATGACATCAGTAAACATGCTGCAATGTATTTATCACTGACAGCTTTTAAAACAATGAAAACAATGATGCCCATTTCGTGGTTGAAAGGGACTTTTGGCTCCAAATTGTCAACTACATTTCATTGCCCTGGTCACAAACATTCAGCCCTCTATGCGGGTTCATTATCTAACATCGAGTGGGTTCTGGATTGGTTGGGAAGGACAAAATGTATTAAGTTGGCGCTCAGTACCAATACGGGTAGCGCCTGTAGCGTGAAAATGGCATTAGTGAGATTGGACCATTGAGGTTTTCTAATGCCACTTTCCGTCTGTTAGCATGTGTGATTGTGGATAGCGGTATCTGCACGACGCAGGGCGAAAAGCAACAGAGGGGCTCCACTGGGTACCACTGACCCCTGAACAGCCCTCACACCAGCGGCGATTGTATTTTTGGATGCTTGTGAGTTTGTATGCATGTGTGTTTGTATGCATGTGCCTGCATTAGGGTTATTGTGTGAATCCTTCAGTCTTTAATCCCCTAATCTGCTGGACCCTGGAAATCACTGCAGTCATCTGTCAGATGGGTCTGAGCGAGCCTACAGGGTTCAACACACACATGCTCACAAACAAACACACGCGCTCAATGATGGTCATTTATTCAACAGGGCCTGCCTCATTTCAGTCTAATGAAGATTGATGCTGCTCTTTCCAAACCTCACAGGTGTTGCAGTAAAATGTATTAATACGTAACCCACATACAGGAAGAGAGAGAGAGGGGGAAGGAGGAGATACATTAACAAAAAGATATTCTCTCTTTCATCATGTTTTGAATTCACAAAATATCCAGCACGCACATACAAATGTGTGTTTATTTAAGTCAATCAGCATTATATAACTCTATGGGTAACAGCCCAGGAGTTAATCTTGTTGAATAGTTGTGAAGGTCCAAGAAGGACATGAACTCGGACAACCCGTCCTCAGACCCCTTGAGCGAAGGCTAAACCTCTCAGGCCTGTTTTCGTGTTAGTGTGTGTGTCTTTGTGTGTGTTTCCCCGCCAAATGGGACACCCTGAGGACTCGTCTGGAGATTGTGGTTGACACGGCCTGCTGCTGTCCTGCGTGAGCTCCTATTAGCACTTAAAGCTGTGGCTGGCTACACATACTCACACACACAAAAACACTGGTCATAATGATGGTAGTTGGCAGGCTAGTAGGTCGCTTAAGTACACAATGTGCACTTGCATGTATACGTAAATGTGTGTCTGTAACGATCGCACGACAAACTTTTTTTGATGCATATGCCCCTGTCACAACGCTCAAGATGGAGGGATGGAAAGTGGTGATCAAAGAGGGTTAGAGATCACAGACTCGCCTTGAAGAGAGCTAAAGGTGGAGGAGGAGATATAGAAGGGGCCGCAGAGAGGAAGAGGGTAGTGGTTAGATTTAAGTGTGAATCTCAGCAGGGCGTCTCATCATCCAGATCTGCGTGGCATCTGTGTGTGTTTTCATGTCATAAGGTGCAGGCGGCTGCCAGGCTCTGGATTGTACAGCTGGTGTGTGGGCATCATCCCTTGACACTCTACTTGACAGAAATCCGACTCCAAAAGTTTTTTTATAATGCAGCCTTAAACTTATTGCAAGCATGTGGCATTACATCCTAAACTAAGAGTCACACTCACAATATAGTTCCTGAGTGAGAGGCTTCCTGCAGTGTTATGGCCGTTGCTCTCTGCAGCTCCAGGGGACCCAGCTGGGCATTCAACCTCTCTGTGTCACCACAAAACACAGAGCATGGCAGCAGAGCAAGGATATTAAAATTCAACACACACACCAACACACACACACTGCCTGGACATTTGATTTAGAACTCCACAAAGCATAACACCATGCATTATTTCTAATCCAAGGTGTGTAAGCAAGTTGGTGAAATATTAATGATTGAAGAAAAAATATAAAAGTGCAGTACAGAATAAAAGAGAAACTCAGGAAATGAGAAGAGACTAGGAATAGCTGTGGATGGCACGCGGCGACGCAGAGCTGTGGCAGTTTGGGGAGAGGAGGCGAGAGATTATGACAGGTCAAGCAGCCAATTAAAACCCACCAGTAACTCCATATTTGTCACGATGACGAAAAAGCATAATTTTTTACGAAGGGCAAACTCACTTTATCACGCATGTACGGAGAGCGATAAGATGTTGCGGTAGCCATAAACGCATCAGGAACCTAGAGGTTATCCGGAGCTCCTCCCGCTCCTCGCGACAGGTCTAACGTGCCACCTTGACCCTTATAAGCAAGGGAGCACTGCACGGACAGTACATGTGATTTTGACACATGACATTGCCTTGCATATGTGTGCAAACCTCAAACTCCATAGCGATTCATAAGGTCACCCCTGCTCGGGGACTGTAAGGCGTGCAGATGGACAAAATGACACACAAACTGCACTGCGGACACGCGAAGGAAGCCACATGTGCCGTCAAGTGATGGCTCACATGAGGTGCACAAATGTTATTACGACAAAAGGCACCTCAATGTCACCGCTCTGTGCTGCCCTCCCCTTCGTGCAACAACAACTGATTGCGTACACACATGTGTTCGCGACAGAGATGGTGTGTAAACAACAGCAGCGCGTAAGCATCGTTTCCATAGGAATATTTTAGAAATGTCACCTACCTTTTTTCCCCTTTCAGTTACGCTGGGCACTCAGTGCATAATCCTCCTTCTTCAACTTGAACTTTTCCCTTCGCTCCAATCGAACAGCCCTGAGCTACTTGTCATTTGTTTATTGCATACTTTCTCTGCACTGTCTGTCCTGACAAGACGCTATTGCACGCAGCGTGAGATAAGAGCACGGGGGGTGAGCTGATGGAGAGGAAAAGCTATAAGCCTCCAGAACAACATCTCTCCGATCAAACGGAGCAATCCATTCCACGGTGACGGTCGTTATAGGGGACAGTGCTGACTGGAAAAGAAGGAGCCACGAAGGGCAGCTGTGAGCAAACGGCACGTCTTTCGTTGCTTCTCTTCAGAGCTGAGACGCGGCGGGCAAGCGGGCATGCTCTGAACGTGAGCGTCGGCCGATGGGCTCAGGCTGCGCGCAGCAGCATCCAGGGAGCGACCATCCACTCACAGTAGAGCAATGACCGAGGCTTGCGGAGCGCGCGTTCACGGCCAGAGCAAAGTCAATGGTCATTATGAGTGCATGTGGAGAGTAATCCACAGTATTTACAGCTGCATTACTGCAGGACGACATGCAGGATCAGTAGCAATGGAACACCTCAAAATGCAATATGTAATGGCTTGTCCTTAACTTAAATAAGTGCAGTATTTGGGTTAATTTCGTTGTACATTTTTATTTTATTATAAATGTAAAAGCATACTTTTGATTAAAACATTTAAACAAATCTATAAAGCCAACCTTTATAACTGTGACATTGTGTCATTCCAAGATCATTTGTATGTACTGTATTAAAAGAATAAAAGGTCAGCTCCATTAGGCCCAATTGGCTACAGCAACAGTACTTATATTTACAGCCAGACAGGCAAAGTTGACTCCAGCGCTTGATCGTGCCTGCTTTGGGTGTTAGTACCCTCCTTCTGCGGCCTAGTGCTCATTACAGTGGTCCTCATGCATCTCTTTTTAAACAGTGCACCCACTGCACTGCAGGCTACTGTTCACATTAGCACACTGCCTAATGGGCTTTCTCTGTATTAGCAGCAGCAATAGAAAGGCGCAATAACAGAAGCATGCAATTATGCACCATAACTAGGGAAAACATTGTTAACAGTTACCCTATTGCCTCTCACTCTCCAAGCTGTAAATGCATATTTCCCAATGGAGGTATGATAATAACACCCGCTTATTTGAAAACACCTTGTAAGGAGAACCTTGTGGCTCTTTTGATAAAGATTTCATTTCCGAGGCATTTTTATGCATAACTGGGGATCGGCGGGGGACATAAACCTCCCACTTCTGTCTTTATTTATTTTGTAACTCTTTCATGTCCACCAAGGATATATTGATTAAGACAAATACGGCTTAGAGCTTATCGGGTAAGTACATTCTCGAAGCCTCGATGCGATTGGAAATTCCAGATGGCATAGTTAAATCCAGAGCAGGGGTGAAAGGAAGATGAGGGAATTATCTGATCTCTGGTGGGAAATACACAGGTGCGGTATGAGATGAAAAAATGCAGATGAGGGTAAAATGGCGTACTGAACCATTTTTAAGTCCCCACGTGATAACCTAAAAAAACTCAGCTTTGACTTGGGCCCATGGTAACCATGCTTAATAACGCAGGTGCAGCTTGTCCGAAGCTTTAAAGTTTCCCTACTCTGTCCATTGTGGAGTTGGCTTTTTCTAAAGATAATGAGCTGAGTGTAGCTCCTTAGAACATGAGCTTGTCAAAAATGTTTCCATAGTTAGTTTTACCATTCACAAAAGTGTTATTCCACAGACCAAGAATAATTTGCTAAAATAAAATAGAGACATTTGGTGCCCTGCATTGACCCTCCTCAATTCCCATGGTGTTAGGA
Source organism: Gobionotothen gibberifrons (assembly GCA_943591055.1). Classification (NCBI taxonomy): domain Eukaryota; kingdom Metazoa; phylum Chordata; class Actinopteri; order Perciformes; family Nototheniidae; genus Gobionotothen; species Gobionotothen gibberifrons. The sequence continues at coordinate 4,321,878 of CALSBZ010043889.1, read as the reverse complement.
CTGGAGAGTAATGATGTCAGCAGAATGAAATCCTTCCTTTCCATCCGTCTGCACTTAAGTCCTTACGTACGGACACACCTAGAGATTAGCCCTACAATGTCCTATAACATGCCAACACTTATCCACAGAGCATAGATGTGGAGACTGGCCAGTGAACAAACCCAGATTAGATCGCCCAGAAGCTGCTGCTATGGGTGGCTGACCAGCACATTGCTCATCGGTTTAAAAATCGACCTCGGAGCAGACAGCCGCCAGATTGTGCCTACAGGCTGCCCATGTGCCTCTTCCTGCCATAATGCAGGAGCAGCCATGGCAATCCTCCACCCTCTCTTTTACCACATCAGGCACACCATGGCCTCTAGTTGTGTCTGACCACTGGCAATTCACTTTATCTTCAACAAATGATATTCTCTTCTTTAAAAAACAAGCTCTGATAATAATCTAGGGCTAATAAATTCAATTTCTTACATATCCAGGCTCTCCGGCCTGTCCCTTCACCTTGTGCCATAATTAGAAACCGCCATCTTAAAAAGTGATGGATCATCATAAAATCTGACCCTCGGATGAATTGTGTTGCTCGACACTCGCTCAAATGAGGAAAAAATAATCCCGAGGCGAGTTGTCAGATTTTCAAAGTGTAGATGAGTTCGCTGACCTTTCTCTATCACGAGCCAATATTAGCACAAGCCATTATAACCTATCAAAGCCTAATGCTTATAGCCAATGCTCAGGGGTCCTGGAGCCTCACAGCGAGAGTTTGCGTTCCGAGCCCTATCTCCACCGTTACAGACTGCAAAGTGTCAGGAGTTCCGTTTAACCTTGTGCAATGAGTTCTCTCCCATACATCTATCAACATCATACCCGTACCCTCAAGGGTTAACCCTCCCTACACTGTGTATCTGGAGGTGTATGTGTGCCTTGCGAACACGGAGAAGAAGATGCATTACACTCTTAATTATATAATCAATTCCATTAATTCTCAAAATGCAAATTAGCTAATTAAAGGACCTGAACTTATAGAATTACCACTGATTAGCTAGCTAAGCACTACCACTGCCCTCTGGATACTCCCTTATTAAGCTATATTAACAGTACCTTTCCCTCTATAGCGGCAATACAATACATGAATTAAAGCTATTCAAAAAAGTATAAAAAAGAATGAAAGGAAACCTAATGTGTACTTGCTTTTAGTCAACCAAGACAGGCAAAAAGCAGCAGTAATATCCAGAGTAATAGGCAGACGGTATCTTAAGCCAATTTGTGCCCACACTAACCTCTGCTTCGCCCCAAATGCAGCTGGTTATTTAAGACCATATTAACAGGCTTTCAGGCATTTCTTTCAGTCTGCTTTTCTTTGTCCGTCTGATTGTTTGTCTCTTTAGTAAATGAAGCTTTGACTTTGTCTTCCTGCTCGGCTCATTCCTCGCTTCTCTCATCTCTCCCTCGGAGCTGTAAGTGCCCCCGCTGCAGTGGGAGCTGGCTGATGTGAGGCAGTAACAGGTACATCAGGGAGCAGGAGACAGTGCTAGAGGAAGACGATTGCTGGCTTGCTTTGGCACACCAGCCTGACGAAATTACATCAAGCAGCGGGGGGCAAATGAGCATTTACAGTATGTTTGAGGGGTAGGCGATACGTGTGTGTTCATCTTCACATGTGTGTTTTCAAGGGGAAGCATTAGATCCATCGGCATGAGTCTAGAAGCTTACAGGCAGCTTACAGAGCAGCAGGGTTTTTTTTTGGTAAGGGGGTAGTGGAGAAGGAGGGGTACTGGGGTAAGACATGAGTGGAAGGGGGTGTAGAACGCTGGAGGGCTTTCAGAGGAATAGGGCACAGCTGGTTTTTAATTGAGTCTCCCCCCTACTACACAGTGTGGATGTGTGTGCACACAAACACACACGCTCATTTTTTACTCAGCAATTTCCCAGCTGATGGCTCAGAGGAGCTAAACACTTCGGTATGGCAGCAGCCTTCATTCAAAACCCTCCACATGGGCTCTGTTTTGGTCGTGTGACTGATAAAGCCCTCCACCAATCAAGGCCTCTGACAGCTGCATGCTCCCATGAATCTTAGCGCTCAGTCTCAACACGAGCCGAAACAGCCTGCCTCCTGCTTTACCTCAGCTTGAGATCTCAGCTGGGAGGACCAGTCACACATGGAAATTCAAGCTTGCTCTTTTTCTGAATGTTATAGCTAGTTATATGGTATGACTCAGCATAATCCATCACTTTAAGAACTCATTTTACGGGAGGAGTTTGTGAAAGATTGTTTTAATTTCTCTTCTGGCAATTACACCGTCATTTGCTTAAGTATGTTTCTCCCAAAATTGATTATTTAAGGTTGTTCAAAATGTTGAGATTACAAGATGTTACACACCAACAACACCGAGGCAAAAAAAAAGTAGCTAATATGCTACATAAACTACGCCGAAAAATAAAAAGTTAAGCCAGACTGCAGGAACTGCTTTATGCTCTAGAATATTCTGTACAACTATTTGCACTGTCTCACAGAGGACTAAAAACTCAATGCTACCGGTTTGAACGCTTTGGCTAGCTTGAAATAAAGCAACATGTTTGATATTTCGTCCGCATACCTTTACGAGGCATTAGTTTTATAAAAACATGATTATGGTAAAATAAAGTAGCCAAACTACTGCTATAGGTGACTATACTGAACAGTGCAAGCTATCAAAAAAGGCGGGAAAACACTCAAAGGCAGAGTAAAGTAAAACTAGACATGACACAAGGTGAGGTTTCTTACTAAATGAAAAAGGAATAAGTTAGAAAACCGGGATCATGACACCCAGAAGGTTATACAAAGACAGTGTGGAACATCTGGAAAAAAAAAGGATATGTTATGAAGGAATATAATAATAATTGTATCTCTTTCAGAGAACTTCACTTTTTCTGTAGTTAGTAGTAGCACTGCATTTGTAGGGCTATTGTTCCACTTAGTTTCCTAATGGTGTTAAAGCATTACACATACATTGCTTAGATTTACAGGTAGTTGTTGTCTAGTGTTAGTCCATGTAATAAAAATACCTTGTCAGTCCATATGGAAGTTATGGCAAGTAGCAATCCGTTGTTGCTTTTAACTAGGGGAATACTTTTATGTTTAGAAGAACAGATTGCACATTTAACACTTAATTAGCAAGATGTACCGGTACTTATTTTACTGCCATTATTGCTCTGTATTTTACAAGAAGATGTGTTGCTGCTAAAGGACACATACTGTGCAGAGCAGTTGGTGCTGTAAACGCTTTGCAGTGTGATAACATCAGGTCGGCGGTTCAAATCCGCGGCACAGCTACCATACATATTGTTAAAGAGTACGAAATTGCAGTAAACGTTCCAAATCTAAATAAAATACTTTTCTGTGTGCAGTGCAAACAGCTCGAGCTCTTATTTCCATGATGCAATGCGAGAACAAACAAACAACAAGCTCTTATTTGTTTTAATGAGTTGTGAGAAAATATGTGATGTATATTTCGAAAGGAATGTGCAAATAAAATGGAGCACTAACTAGACTGTTGCTTATCCTGGATTGTATCAAGAAAGTGTTAACATATTTTCTTGTTCCAAGCCCCAAAACATAAAATAAGCTGAACGATAGAAATCCTTGTTATGATGTGATGATCTAGAGTCTAGACAATTATAATTCTCTCCAGTAACAACACAGTTCATTATGTCACAGGAGCAGACAGTAATTGTTGCTAACTCCTGTTTACAGGTGTTGTTGTGAAGCATTGCTTGCCAATGCTATTAGAGTGGTATGGGCATACAGTGCTCAACACCGGCATTAACTCACTAACATGCTCTTGGTCCTTGGTGTCCTACTTCTTGACCACATCTGAATGCTGTCACGAGCCCTTTTTGAGCTCTGCACATGATATGCCAATTTCCATGAACACACACACACACACACAAATGTGGACCCACTCATATATGACGAGCCCCATTCCACTTCGTCTATTGCTCTTTCACATAGAAGGAGTTGACACCACATGACTGCTACCTCATTAGAGGCTTTAGCCCGTGAGCTAACAGGCCACAGAGACAGTGGGCCATGCCATGATTGCTAATTATAATAATAACAATAACACTGCCTTAGGATGCTACTTGATTTTCTTTTCAATTAATTTTATCAGATGCACTCGAGGGGAAAGCAATGGAAGAGGCAAAGGGAGGAGGGGGGCGTTCGCCACACGCTGGCTCTATAGGAGGGAAATGATGTGTTTATTCTACATACTTGGCCAGATGACAGGCTGCATAATTGCTGCCAAATGACAATGGCTAACCTGCGTTTGAATAAAAATCATAAGTGTGTGACAATACTGTTGATGTGACTGATGCTATTTACTGTACCACCAGTTGCAGATAACCAAATCTGCTGTAATTTTCCAATACATTTGACACACAGAGGGAGCTTCTTTGAGCCCCTTGAGAGGGAGGATGTCTGTCTGAGATAGAGAGGTCTTGTTGAGGTACGCTGAAGTGAAGGGGGGCCATAAACACATGTTTCCGAAGGGGAAACCGTGAACATCTGTGCGATATTGCTTTTGATATTTCTCAACTTTCTCCCGGATCAGAGTTCAGCTGCTGCTATTTCATGTCATTATGTTTGGAATAGATAGCAGTCAGCCACAGGTGCCTCTCAGACACAGATACTGTGCAGCTCCTAAATCTGTACATCAGCATACAAATGCACACACTGACTCACAGCCAGATTGCTTTGAGATAATGTATTCAGGTATGATATGTATTTCCTGGAGAAATGTATAATATATTTTGACACTTTTGTCAGCAGTATTACCATTCATACATACTGTAACACACGGAGTAAAACACTATTCTCACTGCCAGGGTGAGATTTCAGAACAACAGCAATAACTCCACAAGACATATGCTGCAAGAGAACATAGCTTAAAGACATCTCAGAAAACAGAAGATGTAATTAATGCAGGGTTAGGGATTGTAGGGACAAACTTCAACTAATTACAATTACACCCAACACTTTGACAGTTTTGTTTGTTGGTTGGCACGCAGTACAGAAGAAGTATTTTTGCGGTAAAGTTGTGGGGTTTAAACACCTTCAAACTCAAAACCAGATGAGACCTAAATTACCACGAGGAAACTCAAGCAAACCAGCAGATCTACCACAACATAGAGGAACGTCTCTAAGGTTTCAAGATAACGACTTAACTGAAAAATAACTGTGTGGCTTTTTTGCTAAACCTTTGCAAATATAAATGAAAGAAACTGTCTTATTATAGTGCCCACAAAGGGACAAGTCAACTCCTAACTCAAGCAAATAGCATTGCAGTGCTCTTGTCCATATTTCTTTTCTAAAATGCCTTATTGCAAATACAGTCCAAAGCTTAAAGATTAGCGCTAATAGCTGAATAAAGTTATAGTGAAATAATAAAGGTCTTCAGAGAGTTGGTGGAAGGTCAAGTCCTTGATAAAGGGGTCCACTCAAACCAATGACTTGTTGGTTACAGTGACAGGATGACAGTTGTGTCTTGGGAAACAAATGAATATAGCTCCCCTACTTGTTACAAAAAACAAGAACAAATTATAAAAATGAATCAACACATTATTTCTTCCCACTCATTCCGCTCCCAAATCCTGGGCTTACTTTTTTGCCTTTCTTCTCTTTTAATTGCCTTCAGGAGGTCTAGATTAAAGTGGCACTTTGGCAAGCCCTTCCTGACTAGACCTCTGGCTCAGGCTGACTCTCACACCTCACAACAGACGCATTTGCCTCAAGCACATCTACTTTGCAACACGAATAATTGAACTCAGACGCAAGAAAATAGGGACAAATTGCACTCAGCTGCAAAACTTTATGGGAGTGATTGAGCTGTATTATCTCTAGCGCAATATGTTTGGTGAATTGGACCGGAGACAGGGCAGATAGGAGGTGAAATGATGTGCAATTCATGTTCACGGAGGCGTGTGGCGTAGTGGGTTGTCTGTAGGTGTTCGGATCAGGGGGTCACAGGTTCAAACCCCACTACAGTCAGCATGTCGTTGTGTCCCTGGGCATGACACTTCACCTCAAATTGCACACTTCACCCCAAATTGCTCCAGTGGGGATTGCCCACAGTATTGAGTATGTTAGTCGCTTTGGATAAAAGCATCTAACAAGTGACATGTAATGTAATGTCGACATAAGATTGTCTTCTGTCAACATCAAACAAATCTGTATTTATAGCTGCAAAATAGCGGTCTTTTTTGTAAAGTGTTGGTTCAATTCTACAATGAGAACTTGGCCAGAATGCTTTGCAACCTTAAACCGTCACATGATATGCGGTAAAACGGCTCTGAGCTGGCGTTGCTGTTGGGTTTCCATCAATAGAGTGGTGCCGCCCGACAAGCATGCATCGCTACACTCGGCGTCCCGCACAGCTCGAAATTGTAGCACAGCACTTCATTCTAAGTTCTAATAATTTCACCTTTGACCTTATTACTGCCGATCTTTCGAAGGGCAACCAATAAGATAACAGTTGTATGTACACGATGAATGGAAGGATGAAACCCTCTTTATTGGTCACACATGCTCATGCACACCACACACACACACACACCCAGTCTCACGGCATTTCGTGTTATAGTCACGACATTTAATCTATTGATTCACTTTTTTCCCCTTTTTTTCGTGTCACACAGAACAATTTTAAAAGGAATGTATTTCTATTGGTAGTATGTTTCGTGCCTGCACCACGTCTTTTTGTCCGTTCGGGTCTTGGAAGACCGGAAGCTGTGTGGTTCATAAAAACATGTTCTTACTCAATATCAAGCCACGATTATTGTTTTTATTTTAAATCGCAAATCACACTGTTATTTACTCACCAATAACACACAATTATCCTTGTTTTTATTTATTTGTTTAATTCCATAATCTCGGGCTTTCGAGCATCATTGCGATACACAGCCACTGAACTGATTACCCAAGATCCTCAGCTATGGTTTAAGCTCGCTGATTGGATGTTTTAGCCAATGCATGTAGGGATATGGTGTTAATGCGATATGAAATCCGAAAAAGTTTTCGGAGTTTAGGATGGCCGAAGACACTACACTACCCATAATCCCCAGCTATCGTTTAGGATTACTGTCCCCGTGATTAATCTTCAAGCTCTGGGATTGGATGTTGGAGTGGCAGTGCGCCAAGGTTACGCCGAGCGTCAAACAGCTGTTTGAAATGGAACGAAACCACGCCAGACTATCCACAATTGGAATTGAACGCCCCCCCC
>CALSBZ010043889.1:4286526-4304233 GCA_943591055.1 Gobionotothen gibberifrons | reverse complement strand
ACACACACACACACACACACACACACACACACACACACACACACACACGCACACACACACACACCAAGCTCCCCCGATATATATTCTGTCTGAGCTCTTCGTTTGAACTGTGTCCCACATTGCTAAGTACGAAGAAGTCGCAGAAATCACATTAAACGGTAGGTCTGCCACCAGCGTCATGACTCAGGCTGCACCGTGGAAATGCTGTCCCTGCCCCGACTGTATAGAATCTTCCTGCCCTTCCTATATATCTACATCCGCGATAACTTTGCTTCTTGCTGCGGCAAAACTAAACTAGAAAGTAAAGTTTAAAGGCACTGTGCACAGAGGGATATAGATAAAAAATGCATGGGAAAAATATAGATGATTTTTCTTCATTTGGCTGTTAAAAAGGCCAACGCACCTTCAATTCATTACAAGGGACTATTTTTAGTCTGAAACAGACCTTCTGCGGCACTCTACAACACAGCAGGGAGAAGCCAGAACGTGTTTCAGGACCGCGGAGAGCTCCTGTGCTACATCAGCTGGTCAGGACCTTGGACAGCACCATCAAAAGGGGCTCCGCTCTGTACAGCAGCCACCACAACCTTGGATATCTGCAGCAGGCTGTGTGTGTGTGTGTGTGTGTGTGTGTGTGTGTGTGTGTGTGTGTGTTTGTGTGTGATCACACGCCTGTCGTTTATCCCTTTCCAAACACAACACACATTTTCATTGCTTTGAATTAGCCAGTTGAATGCTGTGTGTGCCCATCGCTTCTGTGCGGCTTTCCATTCTGACACTTGCACCTTAGATAGCAGATCGATAGAAATGAGATGAAGCGAGGGATTCAACAGATGACAAATGGAGAGGTTGAGGGAAAAGGGGACATAAATATAGGAAGTCTTTGAGCTCTTTTTTCCTTTCATTGAGGCGAGAGTCAAGGGGCACTCCGACTTTCACGTGTTTATTTCTGCGTATCCGTGTGTGGGCCTGCGCTGTCAATGGGACATAGCAGCGGATTTCTTCGAGGTCACACCACGAGGCCTCTTTGAAGCTAGAAAATGCTTGTGTGTGTGTGTTGAACGATTACTTCTCTTTCAATGTTTAGGTCAGTATGTCTGTTTATGAAAGAGAAGACAGAGCAGGAAAGACATTCATATTTGTGTGCATTGACGTGTGCTGGGTTTCACCAGAGGGCATTTCTTTAAGCAGCGTTCCTGTGCCTTGGAGCGTTAAAGCAATGGGAGACGGAGCAGAAAGCATTAGCAGGCCTTTTAGTTGACTGAAATGCCAACAGGACAATATCAGCACAGTGCCTCTTGCTGGTCATGTGGCATGTAGGTCGACCTGTGCAAACAGTAACGCTGCTTCTGTGCAGACGTACCTGTATGCGCATGTGGGCGAACATGCGTGTCTGTAGAAAACAAATAGTTTGTCTGCGTCTGAGAAATGTCTGCGTCACAGATTTTGTTGTGGTAACTGGAGCAAGCCCAAATGGACCCCATGGTTGTGAGGGAGAATGCTGCATCCTGCTGAGAGGGATCTGGGACAAAGGAGGGGGCTACAGGCCTGAGGCGGAAGACTGAGGGGTAACGTGGAAGATAAGTGGGTACTCTGGGGTGAGTGGCTGGGGTCATGAATGCATTCAGGACACTGGAAATAAAGAGAGAGGGTGTATCAGTATTAGGCCACTTGAGGACTTATTCTCGGGGATTGTGTAGCTAGGGGGCAACAGGAAGTATGTGTGTGTTTCTGCGTATTTACCAACGTGTTATTTCGTATAAAGAGCAGATTTGATGCATCTGCAGATGTAAGTTATTACACTATTAAAATAAATTGTCTAACTTTATTTAGCAGGGGCCATAATATGGAATAGCCTTCTGCTAAACAAGCAGTACGAATTTTCCAAAGGTCATGTATTGGTTCGTCTGGGGTAGGACACCCAATTTAAACATGACAGGCAGGTTCTGGGTGTTTTATTGTTTGTTTGTTTTTTCATCTTATTGTTTTATTATTATTATGCTTCCTTTAAAAAATGTGAACGTTGGTGCTTTTAATGCTTATATTTTCTTTTTTTTGGTTTTCCTTGTGTACTCATACATCGTGAGTAAAGGGAGAAACTACTGTAGGACCATTTGGTTGGATCCTGGTTAGATGCCTATTGTTTTAGGGAATCTGTACATTTTTGAAATAAGTGTTTCCCTGTTATTTCTTGCGTTGTTTTTTGCCTTCTTGATTTGATCATCAATAAATCATATGTTATAAGTTAAAACCCCTTTTCCGTGTGTTCATCTAATAATAATACAACTCTCTTTTCCCTTTCATACTTACTTTATGTGAAGTACCCACATTTTGTGCTTCTGTATTATTTTATCAAAGGATGATAAAGCACTTTTTAAATTAGCATTAGCCCTACATTAGTGTCTGCGATCATGCTCATGGGTGTATGTGTGCCTCTGAGTGTGCACTAGCTTGAATGTGTTTCAGAAAGTGCGCGAGTGAGAGCATGAGGAATTCAGAGCAGAGGTAATGCAAACTGATGTTAATTATTAAAAATGCATAAATCTAACCACTTTAGTCAAATTAAAGCCTAAACTCTCGTATTAAGAAGACCTCCCTCTGCTCTCTGCACGGGAACAGGGGGGGGGGGGGGGTGCATAATCAGGGAGAAGCTCATAATGCATATTGCAATGTGATTGAATTGACACCTTTTGGCTGTTACCACTACATCTCAGTGCATGTGTCAGGAGACTCATTTCAATTTTGCTTCCAGGATAATGAAGTCACTGCTTTACAGATCTTTATAACTTTTACCATTCTTAAAAACATATTGCTTCCATTACGCATTTCTGCTGCGTGTCGGATTGTTTACCAAAGAGACGGATGCAGGAGAGTGGCTCCTGCAGTGTCATATTAGTATAAAGTGTACACCTTGAAGCACATTTCCACTGGGAAATCTACCTACTGTACAATCTGCCAGTATTGGATGTTCATTTGCTCAGATCTTAAAATGGGATAATTTAGTCGGGGGAAATGTATGACTTAAGTCAATACTTCTAAAAAATTCACCCTTGGCTATGTGCCTCTGAGGAACACACTTAGGATACTGTAAGTCTTTCAGGTTTTAGAGTTTTTCCTGGAGTTAAAAAAGCCCATGAAAAACCAACAATAAATGTTTTCCTACTAAAAGTCTCAATGTGTAATTCTTGATATTATTATTAACCCCCTTGCAATCCCCAAAAATATTAAAAACACATTAATAAGCCACACTGGGCCACGTTTGTTAATTACCACGAATGTGAGCACTGTAGATTATTTGGAGTGTCCCACATACACGAGCCTGCTGCTGTAAATACTCATTATAGCACCAAACCAAATCCGAAGCCAAAAATAGTCCAAAACAACGATTTTGACATTTGCTTAAAACCACAGTGCCCAGCTGTTTAAGGAAAATATTCAAATTGTAAAAAAATACGAAACCATATATTTGATGTAGTTCATAAGCAGGAATAACGATGTTAGATGGTATTGACACAAAGACTAAAATAATGTTGGCTTTTATATGAAATGTTTTGAAAATAATAAAAGATTAGAAAAAATGCATCTCGTTCCTTTTACCACATTATTCTAGGGCAGATGCTTCTGCAAATTCTGTGACATATTAGGGTGGTACATCGCAACACACAGCACACAAGTAACAGCAGGACTTAGTAGGGAAAGGTCTTACTGTAACAGTTTCCAGATAAGTGAATGATAACGCAACATTACAACAATGAAAGGCAATCGACAACGAAGAGAATAGGGCTATCATAATTGTATTGCCTGCCTTTGAAAATTAAGATATTGATAAGACAGCATGGTTGGAAATATTGGCATATCCAAGCGGTATGACGCAGCTGTAGTGAGAAAAGGGAGGGCTCTCTCTTCCAATTCTCGTGCAAATCAATTGGCTGATGGATAACATGTCTTTTGTGAAACGGACTGGCCTGCCTGTCTCCCTCTTGAAAGAATTGCTTCTGAATAACAAAATGGCAGTTTGAACCGTCGCCATGGATTCTTCAGACATTCTCATTTGTAATATTATGGTTTTCTTCAAGAGTACACTCAGCGCAATAACAGGTTGGGCCCTCAAAATAAATGAATCCCCATTGGATTTTCCCAAAAAACAAAAGTGCAAGTCTTCATCCGGCTAAATGCTTTGTCTCGGATTTTCGACACACACACACTTTTTGTCTCTTCACACATGGAGCTGCCACATCCTGGCTGATGGGATAAGGGCAGACGCAGGTAGGCCAGCTAGGCTCTGTGCCATTGCTCCCAGCTCCAGGGCAGCAGTGTGTCTCACAGCATGGAGGACAGGGGAGCAGACAGGAGCGAGAGCCGCCCGCTACACTGTATATCCCCGGGGCTGCGTGGCATGGCGGTCACTGCCACAGCCCTGACATAAGCCCTGGCCAAAGATGATGGCTCTGTGCCCCTGCTGCAGGCCTCTGCCTCCACCTCCAGCGCCTGCTCCTTCCATGGCACGAGCCCCTGCACTTAGCAATTTCACAATACACCCTAGAACCAGACTACTTGCTCTGGATGATAACACCCAGCTATGTTTAAGGTGTCGATGAGATGAGAAACACTGAAAATTAAATGCAGGTTTTCACGCCTTGGGCTACGAGTGTGTTGCTTACCTGCACCCCCTCTCCCAGACACTCAGCATGGATGTAAGTTTGAGCGGCTTCTAGCCTCCAGGGTATGGACCCTCCGTATGCATAGTGACAAACCCATAAACATGTGATTTATTCCTATTACACACTACAGACTCGTGTCTGACAGCATGTGGGCAGATTGCTCTAACAATATATCCTTCGGACCATCTTTGAGGAGTGTGCGCACTTCCACCACCCACACGCTGTACAAAAAACGTCCTGCTATTTCAGTTACCTACGGTGCAACACACAAACATATTCAAAGTGCTATGTGGTAAATACACACTCCCTGTCGGGGGTTGGATATAGCGATCATGTTTTTTCTATGGGCCCAAAAGAAGATAGGCTATGGCTGCTTTATAATACACATTTAGATAATAATTGACCACTAGCCACTAGAAATGACTGGTAAAGAGCCGTAGGCCACACATACTCACATTTGCTTGACTGGATTAAAATTGCATTTCATTTCAGTGTAACAATTAAAAAGGAAAAATAAAACGACTGGGCAAGGACAGATTCGATATTAAAACCTGCACTTAAATTGGAAAAAACAGGAAGAAAGCTACAATGGAAAAGAAAGGTCGGGAGAGAAAAGGAGAGACGGATACTGTAGGAAAGCTGACAGAGAGGGAGAGGGAAGAGCGAGTGTAAGCGCCAGCTGATTTAGTGGAGGCTAAACTGGGAGGAACAGTGAGCTATGTGTGCTACGGCGCAGCTCTGCCACTGAGAAAAGAGGGAAGTCAGCCAGCATGTGCATCACACAAACACGCGCTGAGTAAAAACACATTGCAAAGAGTCCTCTGAGCCAATGTTTCCTCCTTTCCTTTACTCTCCTTGAACTGTCGCTATCCTGCCTTACACTGAACCACGACACTGCTGAGGGAATGACACTTTACTTACCCGTCAGAGAGCTGTGTGTGTCTTTGTGTGTGAGAGTGATCTGGTAACTAGGTCAGACTGTTGGAGGAGTTCAGACCCAGCATGCTGCGACTGATAATGTCCTCTGCATGGCCTACAGAGGACAGCACACTCGATTACCTTGTCTCTTACCTGTTTGTTTTCAACAAAATACAAAAATAATATCTGTTATTCTTCGGACCAGCAGATATTGCTGTTAGGGTACAGCCAAATTAATGTTATGCATATCATGGTCCAGTGTTGATACAGCATTACACCGGGTGTGAGGTGAAGCGCCTCAGGCAAGGTCCCTATTAGCAGAGGCCTGCAGCAGAAAGAGGGGAGCCAAGCATTCAAATGAACTGCAGAATGACAGTGGAGTGTTTGGTAGTGTTAACTTCGGTGCTGCTTAGAATACAACTCAGAAACATGTGCTTTTGAGCTAGTAGCTACACTCTGCTCCCAATTAAGGGAGCGGCACGGGGGGTATATGCTCATACAAATGCATCCTTCAAAATACGATGACTACTCCCCCCGAGGCCTTCTTTCAACAAGAGGGCAAACTTGAAATAAATGTGTTATTTATTTATTCTAATCATAATAAAATCAATTGTTGAATCGTGACTGAATTACTTTATAATAATACCATGACATGTGGCAAAGGTGTACATATTTTTTTTACCTGTGTACCACTAATGCTAGGAGCATTTTAAATAAACTCCAGTCGCACATTTAATTTGTTTTTGTTTATAAAAGCCAGCCTATATGGAAGTGCTAAATTACAACAAATCTGTTGACAGAAGGTTTAAGAGCCCACTAAATATATGTGGGTAGCAAACAAAATAAGAGCAAGACACTAAATGAGATATGAACTATATTAATGTTTTTTGTTTTTGTAAATAGCTCTAGACAACAGCCAAGATAAATATAAGTTTTTGAGCTATATTCCCAGTGATTTAAGCCATGCTGTCTTTAATGGATGTGTGTGTGTATCGCTGTTTGCTGAAGTGCAGAAAAGGCAGCTTTCTCCACATGGATTGATCAGTGGGTGGCGGTTGATTAATTTAAGTGGGGTCCGCGGCGCATCAGGTTAGTGGTTGTCAGATTATAGCCCTTAATTGATTGATTCATTTTTATTTTTCATGTAATTAAATTAGCTATTGACAAGCCAGGCAGGCTGGTTCTGATCAATAAACACTGGTAGTGGATAGAGTTTCAACAACCATCTGCATTCTTAGATAGCTTTTTTGTTTTTTTTATACATTAATCGTAGCTATGAGCCGCAGTATTCTAAATATCACGTTCAATAACTGATAATTATAAGTAGCCTACTGCATATTAAGATTATAGTTTCAATTATAAGGAATAATTATGAAGTTTTATATTGAAGAACTCATGTCTCTTTTATATTTAGAGAATATATAATTACATAAAAAAATACAATACACATTTCTTAATATTTCACATGTGAAAATCTCATAGCAAATAAGATGTGAATGCTGTTTTTATTAAACTCATTTAAATATCAGTACCCTATGTCTTTGAGAAGAAAAAGGTGGTGCTGTAACCCTGTAATTTTGTATGAATTGTATGCAATCTTATTTCTATTATGAGACTCTGCTTTTTCTTTCCTAAAATTTGATTTGATGATTACGGGACATTCCATTTTACTCTACATTGAGTTATTACTCACAAAACATTAATCATCTCATCACACGGAGAGCACTTACAATTCCTGGCAATTTACTCCAAGGTAATGTAACACGCTAATATCCCCCAATCTCGGATATAAATCAAGCTACTTAGGGCCTGCATTATTTTACATTACAGTGTTTTGAAATATTAACAATGTTTCATGGCTAAAGGTACTATACGACAATAGCAGGTTTGTTGGGCTAATATTTTAGCATTACTTTTAAGGAGTATGCTTTATTTGACTCAAATGTACAATACTGTTACAACCAAACAATACTTATCCCCCAGAAAAGACATTTAAAAACAATGACAGCCTGAAATATCAGCAAACCAACCAAGTTATGTCAGCAACCAAACAAGCAAACTACATTGTACAAGCAAATGTTCAAACATATAAGCTACTTTATGTAAACACTTACATTTAGCTTGCTATCGGCTCTCCCGTTCCTACTGTATGGGTGCCGTTGCTTTTTAAAAGTCCTCTTGTCGGTCACAAAGTTTAGACAAAAAGTGAATAGGCATCATTGCAAAACTCCAACAAAAAGGGATGAGGTTTCTCTTGAGGGAATGCTGTTTGTTGACAGCAGCTTTTTTGATGTAAACTAAATGGTGAACAGAGAGTCATAGTAGGCAATAGGCATAGGGGAGAGTGGGGTAAGTTGAGCCATTTTATAATTATGCTGTCCTCTAAGCAAGGAGAAATGACACATAGTAAAAATGAAATCACACACCGATAATTCAGGATGTCTCCTATCAATGGCAATGATAATAATTAATATTTGATCAAGGGCAGTGAAAATATGACTTCAAAAAAAAAAATCCAGAATAATCCAGGTCAGGGGGTAAATGAACCACTGTTCAAACCTGGGCATACCTGTTCAAACCTGGGCATACCCAACACATCTTAAAGGTAACTATAAACAATAAATAACAAACCAAATACTAGTTTAGTTTTTAAAATATTTGTAATATAAATTTCAATTGAATTGATTGATTTTTTTAACACGTTAAAAGGAAAAGTAATCATACAAATGGTGATACAATGTCATACCTCTTACCAATCAAACACAGGGTAAATTCAACTTTAAATGTAGCCTACAATGAGCTCTTATTATCAACTTGACCTACTTTCATTCATTTCTCCATTGAAAAACTGGCTCAACTTACCCCAAGGCCCATGGAGTCATCTTTAGCTTAATGATTCACATGGTTCTGCCAACACATCAACATATACAATATATGTGTTTAAACCTGGATACTTTTTTTTTGACATGACAGCCGATATAGCTGACATCTAGAAAATGTACTTTGTCAAGCAAAAAACGTTTTTTTGTAAAAATGTTTACTTACCAGACCATAATGAGTATCTCTCTTTCACAGGCAATGAGAACGGGAAGTTTTATTTCGAAGTGGTTTTTGAAAGTATTTTGATATCGTTATAAAAAATGCTGTAATACTTTAGAAACATTGATATTCTGCCACTGTTGGCAACTTGGTACGTTCCCGACGGTGAGCTGTCGATGAACGGTGTAGATGTGTTTTTTTCTCCTAATCATAGTCTTGAAGGCAGAGGTGATTATATTACCTGAGAAACGTCTTGCAGGCAGGTCACCTTGTTCAATGTTTGATTAGCCTATCTTGTGCAGTGTTTTTATTTGGGCCCTTCCTGATATACAGCTTTTAAAATGTGTTATATTGTTTAATGCTGTATGACAAAACAGTTAAATGTCACAGACCTGTACTTGTTAGTGTAAGATGTGAATATTGCAATGTGTGTGTTTTCAAAGGTATGGCTGCGTGTTGTATACAAATAGCCTTCTGGGCTTGTAGCGAACACGTTTTATATTTCTTTGAGTGATAGCTGTGTCCAATGTAGGTGTCTATACTAGTGATGGCGAGATGAAGCCTTATGAAGCTTTGAAGCTTTCCAGCCAATTGTTTCGCAAAAGGGTTCATCTCATGAGGCTTCATCATGGGCTTCATTTGAACACAAACCCCCCTGTTGGTCAAAGTGTGTAAAACAGGCAGATTTGACATCTCAACAGTGTGCTCTATCTCATACCGAGTTCCCAATGAGTAAAGCCTTAGAATAACTCTAAACAACGAACATAAAATCATATTTTCATGTTAACAATATAGTATTTATTCCAGTTTAATGATTGTGATCGAAAAGCCTAAAGAGGCTGGTAAACATTGCAAAGAGGGATTTGTATTCCTTAATAATATTCGTAAACTTAACCATGTGGTAGCCTGAGAAAGGCTAAAACATATCAAAGACTACATTTATTAACTGCATTATCTAATTTAGCTGTGGCTTTTATAAAAGAAAAGAAAAGACACAATGACGAGTCGTTGAACCAGGGACCCTGCGGTCGTGTGTCAACTGCTTTCCAGCTGAGCCACAGGACACACACACAGAATTTACATGAAAACACTCAAGTATATTTATTCCTGTATTTATTCATTTATTCATGTTTTTATTCCTACATTTATTTATGCTTTTATTTATTTATACTTATGACATGTTCAGACCTCTATATGAGTGAGGGTCTGAGCTCTCTTAATTCCATCGTGTCACCGGTTACAGGAGGGGTAATATGGTTCATTATACATCCATGGGTATTATGAGCGTTGTGGTTCAACCGATCTGAATCGCTTTCTGAAGCAGTCACGTGGTATCGACAGGCAGCGAGGCTTCGTTTGTCATCGATGACGTCACTGGCCCAAAACGATACAAGCCTCGATACATGCTTCACAAAAAGCTTCGGGGATTACTCGACACGCGCTCCGAAGCCTCGGCGCAATACGTAACATCACTAGTCTATACATCCTGAACAATTACAGATTAGACATACACTTTGAATACAGTCTATTATAGCTGTTACTTTGACATTTTACAACTTGCACTATACCATTACAGGCTAGCTGCAGTTTCTGTATTGCAGGTTTCATTTGAGCAGATGGACTTTGTTATGATTCCCCAAACCATTGCTATATTCCTTGGAAAGCCATTGAGTACAATCAGGGTGTCCGCGGGGTCTTAAAAAGTATTAAAAGTTGATACATCAATTTAGTGAAAATGAAGGCTATTAAAAAGTATTAAAAAGTATTAAACGGCATTTTCCAAGGTATTACATTTTGTAGCTTGTTTCCAATAAGTATATAAATGGTCCAAAGAGGTTGTATTCTACAGTTTGCCTGAATGTAATCATTGCGTAGGTGTGTAGTGTGATTCTGTGTAGTTTATTTATGGCATCCCGTTGGGTTTGACGTCATCTGAACAGGACATCGCGCGCTCACAGCTTGATAGCGCGCGAAGGTCCGTTTACGCCGGTTGTTAAACAACATCGTTATGGGGAAATGCAAGTCTGCGTCCAAATGGTTGGAAGATAAGGAGGAAGGACAATCAATACTCTATATAGTCAATGTGAGGTAAAGTGTGTCGCCAATGTAACCGGTTAAAACTCAAAGTGGCGATGAGGTCTTTAAATGTATGGAAAGGGTCTTAAAAAAGGTCTTAAAAGGTATAACATCTGACTTCAGGATTCCTGCATATACCCTGACAATGGAAATGAGAATGTTGGATAATCCATCATATACAAGACATTTTAATACTTATACAGATTAATAAAACTGCAAATGTGTAAAATAACAACCATGGACATGTCAAGCTAAATTACATCCATCAGCTTACAGTGGTTTATTGAACATCATCTTTACTATAATTGAGGTTAAAAATGCTCGTTTCCATGAAATATAAGTGCAAAAACAATCAATCGATAATCTACAGCTATGAGTGCATTCAACATGGCATGTTTAACGTTGTAAAGATTATTTTAGGGCCGTTTGATTTGAAGATACAACATTGATGCTATCTATGCTATCTATCAATGTCCAACCATTCATTTCAACCATTTTAAATGAGTTGTGTTCTCCAGCAGTAGAATAAGAAACAGCTGGTTCTACTACACTGAAAGAAAACAATTCAATCTGTTTAGTCATATCTTATCTCTCCTTCACCCCCCCTGCTCTTTTCCATTAACTGTTTTAAAACCCCCCCTTAACATCTACAACCAACCCGGTATCACGGCAAGACGTGAACATGTGACGGTTTACCATGCTGGGAGACGTCAATATGTCACGGTTTCGTCCCTTCAAACGTGACAGTTACACGGTATTGTTAACATGGTCCAACCATTGGAGAAATACCCGGAAGTGCCAAGGAAAGGCTCTATCGCGGCTATTGGTCGGTTTTTATTGTCAAAATTAGATGTTTTTAATTTATTTTTAATCCTCACACTCGATTTCGCCGATTTTCTTGTTGCCCTAGCTGGTCGACACCTCTTTTAGCAGAAACAAAGGCTACATTCATGTATTAAATCGATGTTAATCCATGTGTGTGGATCAGAGACTGTGTTGTGGAATTAACGGACGTGACGTTTTGCGATTGCGTTGCCAGGCAACGCAATGTACAAACTCTTCAACTACACCCCTAATTATATTTTAAAACATGTTTAGAAGGCCTCACGGAATACTTTAATATAAATTCAAATGTAAATATGAAGGGATGTGTGTAATGCTGTTGAGATTGACATTATTCACCCATGGATCGTTGGGGGCAGAGATTCACCCACGGATCTATGGGTTGGGGGGGTATTGTTCCACACGGACATTTTAGTTAACCGGACTCCTGTTGATGTGACGTCCGAAAACATTTTTTAAAAATAAAATAATTCTTTATTCCGAGTTTGCTTGCTTTTCTCTTTAGAGCTAATCACATAACGGCATTGTAATACACAGTTCGGCTGCATTACATATTACATATTTGCCGTAGTTCTGTATTTATAGAGCCCTGCTGAGAAGACGTCTGGACAAACAGGAAGCACTGCCGCCAAAACTGAATGTGACGTGGATCATAAATATCTCCGCAATTAAACAACATCTTACATTTATTTTTCACACAATACGTCTCCTTGCAGTATCAATACTAATTCGGCTGACTTTTATATTTGATCCAATTGGTAGATAGGCTGTATTTACACCATAACGGTGCACAGCTGATAGAATGGCACATCTAGTGGTTAAAGCATGTTATTACATCTCACTGTAGGCCGTCGGCCTACCTACTGCCATGATTTAGGCCACTTTTAATGGGCTTTTGCCCCTGTTTTTCCCTGTTTTTAGTGGGTTTTGCATGGTTATCGCTCGCTTCGCGAGCGACTAAATTGATCGTAACGATATCAATTATGCGAGTTGCAGTCACGTGGGCTGCGCCCCCGTGACTGGGCTCGCGCGGCCTATCAGCCGTCATGGTTTCCGAACCTTTTCTGTGCTTTTGCCGGTCGTTTTCCCTGTTTTTGGGTGTTTTTGGCAGGTTATTTCCGATTTCAATAGGGTCTTCGCCGACCTAGGTCTCAGACCCTAATAATAATAATACAAATACAAAACTAAAAGCAGATAAGTACACCATGGTAACAAAAGTAGTAGTATATGTATATTTATAATGTGACCATATCAAATTAAACAATGTAGCTGGTACTGTTTGCCTATCGTGAATACATTGAGAGAAAAAGGAAAGGGTGAATTGCATGAGGGTATATTGCACATGCGTGTATATTGCACAGTTGTATATTAACATGCAGTGTTATTGCACGTCAGGGGTATAACAGTTCAATTGTGAATGTGAACAGGAAAATTGAAATGTGTATTTAGATGTGCAACTGTGTCAAGATGTGAGTGTTTACACTGTTGTTCATTTCATCAGCAATCTGCACATGCATGCTTAGCTTTGTGAATAAGTACAGTAGAACAATGCTGCCCTGCCCAAACCTAGTTGGGCACCACACCATGTGCTGTAATGTCTATTTTTTACCCATTTTATGACGGTTAGATTTTGCAGAACATTTGATAGAAGAAGTTGCATATTGTGATTTTGACCGACAGAAAGACATAAACATTTATATCTTCATTCAAAACTTTGAAATGTGAATTACAGCGTTATTATGAATGACAAATAAAATATAAAGCTTTCTTCAAAAACCCCAAAACAAGCCTCAAAGATAAAAAAATTGAGTACGGTCCAACCTAAGCTTTTAATTATTCTGTTCAATGCAGTATGTATGTTGATGTAGAAATTATTTTACAAGATGTTCTTATTTAAATGCACAATCCTTATCTGTACTTTGTTTCTGTTGGTTTGTAATTGCTATCTTGTGTCGTTAAACAAATGTATGTTATCTACCTTAAGTGCCTTTAAGGAACACACATAATATTAATTACTTTATGATAGGTATTTAATGAACTCAAAAGAACAAACAGCTTTAAGCAACACACAACTTCAGGAAGCATTTACATTTTACAAAACCTAGCTTACATTCAGTGGCATAAGGAGACATTATTTGTAAGGCTCATTAATCCAAGCTGCTACAGGCTCTGTCTTAATCGCATTAAGAGCTGTATTTTGTTATGAACATTATATTTAGTAATGGTTGTCTAGGGACAAATATATGGTTCTTAAATGTGGAAAAAAGCCTGATGTTTACATTTGGTTCTGTTTGCAGGAAATGGCCTATAACCTGTAAACCATATTTGTTCATGGAGGAGTTGTTTTGAGACTTCCTCTCATTTGGCTTAAGATTTGTTTGGGCAGCGTGAGAATCCCAGACATACCCCGAGAACAGGTTTTTCACGCCAAGAGCAAGAAAGTGTGCAAGGGTCAGCCTGGCAGTGTGAGCCTGGAGTTTTATACAAATCAATGTGCATTTGGAGATCCTTTTATACTTTCACAACTCTTTGCAAACATTTGTGAAGAATACTGCTATAATTCCACCACTAAAATGAAACTCCAAACACATCCTGTTGTGCCAGGATCAGTCTGAAACACCCACTGGAGCACAGAGACAGAAAAAACAAGATGTCACTCAACCCTGACCTCCCACACATGGGGAGGTGGGGCAAGCAGGTTCATAACTGTTGTCAGGGCAACACTGCAGGGTGTCTTTCAGGTGTCACTGGGGATAGAAGAGATAACCCCCCCCCCCCCCCCCACACACACACACACACACATCAGTCATTCACTGAATATGGATTGTTCCATGTGGTTACGCTTCCACTCCTCGCGGCACCCTCCCTTCACCGATCATGCTCGAGTGACAGGAACAGGTAGCGGGACCCCGGCTCGTTGGTGGGTGAGGTGATCGACACCTTCTCCTACCTTGGAAATATCTGCCCTTTCTCCTCCAATAACTTTGATCGACTTCATGGGGGAAGCAGAGGCCGGTTCTCAATATCGAGGATTCTGACTTCCAAGCCAATATTTCAAGGATGCTACGTCATCGAGTGCCGCCGAAGGACTGTTCCAATCTCCAGCATACTTGGAATTCCACCGAGGCCGAGTCCTTGTTTTGGGGGAAATTTCGAGGCTGCACATGGGTAGACTTCGCGTCCTTAAAATCCCCACAATGCTTTGCGCACGGACCAATTTCAAAAACCCTTGCGGAGAATGGCTGAACCGACGCAACACATATAAATGTAAGTATGTAGTGGTGTAGAACATGTGTTGGGAAATATGTTACTTTGTTACATTTGTTATCACCAAAAATGTGTTCCGTGAAAGTAAAGCAAGTTCATAATTAGATAGACATCGTGAGGTATTTATTTTCGGTACAGTTTATGTTGAAACCGTTAGAGAGAGTGGCACACTAGTTAGCATGTTCCATTCTTCTTCGTTGTCCGAAGCCGTGGCTTGGAAGTATACTTGCTTCGTTTCTGAAGGAAGTGACTTGGAAGTACGCGACTACCAAGCCAGCATCGTCGCGATTGAGAAACACCCACTGAGTCAAAATCCCGAGTCCTCAGGCCTTGAGAAAGACAAAGTCCTGCTTTAGCTGCTTCTCCGTCTCTTCTATTGGCAGCAATTACATATGCATCCGCCTGCCTCTCCGCGAGCCAGCCAGTAAGACAGACAGCTTGGAGGATGAGGGCTGATAAACGCCCCATTAGACAGGTAATCGCCAGAGTATTCTTTAAATCTTAATTACATTAAAAGTCAACAGTGGTGCCATCTTGTGATAAAGAGACAGATGTTTAACAAATAGCATTTTTTACCCTTTTTTGTTTATGCGCGTATGAGAACAAAATAAGTAGAGTTAAATTGAGAGCACGCGTAATGAGGCGTCCATGTACTGCTTATCCTAAGATTGCAGTAGCAGTGTGATAAAGGGACAAATGGCCCAAACATTTTAGTTTTTTTGTTTTGTTGAAGGAACAAACCAGTTTGGTATAAGAAAGAGAACATTCATATGCCCTTTCCATACATGACAGCCCATTGCAGTAACCTGCCGTAACGCACGTTGAGTGCTAACAAATAAACTCTTATCCTTGCACTGTTTCTGCTACTGCAATTCATTATTGTTCCAATGACTGAAATACTGTTCTGGCAAAGGAAGTACCACATTGCAGGGTTTAGCATGCTGTCAACAATTTTACTCGATAGAAACTAAACTAATGACCGCCTAATAACCTTCCCTTGGGACTCAAGCACTCGGCATGGCAATGCAGCTGAGCAAATATTTACTGAATAGTTTTATGAATGCAGGGAGTCGTACAGATCTGAGAGTTGATTTCAAGTAACAGAGGCCAATGCAGTTAATCTTCTGCATTGGGGATTCTGACTCTTCCTGAAATTAGTGAGCTGAAAGTGGAATGCTGGGAGTGTGTGGAAAGCGGCTGCCTTTATTTTGGAGTGCATACTTTACTCATGGGAGCACATTGAGCGATGAAGGTGTAATGTGGTGAGGCTCATCTTCATTTTGACAGCTTCCCCTCCGGTGGTAATGACATTAAGTGATGTGAGTCAGTCTAGCGTGTTCCTATTTCCTGGTCTCTACATGAAGGAGCTTCCTGATTGGCCTCATGCTGTAACAAAGACCTATTAAAGTGCTGTAACACAATTGATGGGGGTATTGATTGTAATTGATCAAACTAATGGGGAGATTGAACAAAAATAACTCCCTACGTGTCCAACTTTTTCAAAGCGAACCAAAAAAAAGTATTTTATTTTCCAAGTCCACATATCAGGATAACAGACAGGCCCAAAGGACATTTGCTTATTCAACTTTGCGGATTCCTCCTGTCATTTACTTAATCCTGATGTTCACACTCCAATGGCAAGACTTGAGGGACAAGGAGACTGGTGATGAAAGGATGAGAGACAAAAAGAGACCGAAGTTGTGATGGCTGTCTGCGAGTGATCCCAGGGGTGTGTGGAGTGTTGGGGCTGGGTGGACCAGGCTGGCCAGGAGCTAAAGCATGCCTGACAAGCCGCATCGGAGCCACTGACACATCTCCGAGGCTGAGCACTGACTGAGGTGGACACTGCTGGACGCAACACAGCTAGAATCTCAAACACAGTCACCCAGGCAGGGCCATTTGAATGGCATTACTATGTGTTATCCAAAGTGTCATGAATAGATGCAAAAAGAAAGTCTGACACTTTCAAACATAACAAAAATAACTCTTTATATACTGTAACTTACAAATCATGGTGCAACAAAGCAGTGGTTTCTGGTTGGTATATATTTCAGATTTTATTTTTGTTATATTTCTTTAAATACTTTTAACTCTCCAGGCAGCAATCAAAAACTTCTGAGCAACAACACGACTGACCAGGGGTTAAAAAGTGATGCCAATATCCTGTTTTGTAAAAATTCCACTTACAATTTAAAGTGTTTCAGATTATGTATACAATTATTATTTCTGATTACAATACAAGGAATAGATTGCAAGGTAATGCCAGCTGGGTTTAATTACTTCACAGAACTTTCATATCTATCCTGTGGAGGTTGGACGAAAACGATAAAACATTTTTTATCAACGCTGTGGGAACCAATTTGAAACTAGTGATTTAGAAACGGTATGTGGCTAATTCATCTGTCCGAGGGGGCTATTGCCTACTGTGATCAACCCAAACATCTCTCTTCACCGTCAATAAATTAGTTCAATTTAATTCCGACAATATGACAATGTCGACGGTGTATCAGATTATTAGTTTTTATTGGTGATATCACCTAATGAAAATGTACTAGATAGAAGTGAAACCAACCACCATTCTTAGCAGTCAGTGCTTGAGCACCTGCCACTTGGATTGTACCCTTTTGTAAAGGCGTATTTGTTTGTGTCCTTAATGAACAAGACCATATAACAAGTATTTATAATTATGACTTTGCTGCTGTCAGTCAGTAGGCCGCAGGTACATTGGACCTCCTTGCTCGCAGACACTTGGAGGCAAGACTTTGTTTGAAAGGTGACTTTTAGATTTATGTCAAGTGATGATCAGGATATATATATGCCATATACAGCTTCACCTTCAAATCATGCATCACGGGCTGTGTGTGTGTGTGTGTGTGTGTGTGTGTGTGTGTGTGTGTGTGTGT
>CALSBZ010043889.1:4247189-4286516 GCA_943591055.1 Gobionotothen gibberifrons | reverse complement strand
TGTGTGTGTGTGTGTGTGTGTGTGTGTGTGTGTGTGTGTGTGTGTGTACGCTCAGCTGAGGTTGTTTCTCGCAGAGTGGAGAGTAATCTTTGCAAGTTGACAAATGCGGTATTAGCAAATTAGCTTCCTCATTAGACGGGCTACTTACAATTACTTTGCATTTTCTATATAGGCCGACACCCTTTAATGAATGAAAAAAGAACACATTATCTTTATTAGCACTGACATCTATAAAATGTGTTGCAAACACTAAAAGAGGCAATGCTTTCCATGTGGGGGTTGTACATCTCCGCTGAATAAGAGTGCATGAGGAATACATTAACCATCTCAGTGACACTTCTTACACTAAAGAGGATAGTAAATAAATAAAAAGAATAACTAAGGGCTGGTGGTTCTTAATTACAAATGTTCTATACAGTCAGGAATAGGCGTGTTTAAAATGTGAAGCAATTCACTGATTGTAATGAAGCCTAGTTTTCCTTTACAATCATTTACCACACATAAGATTGAGTAGGCAAACTCATTAAAACATGCAATAATTAAGATTGGTCTTCATGATAGAATAACGGCTATTAGGCTGAGCCAGAAATTTAGATTTGTACCAAATTGTATCCCACAAATTGTGTCAATTGTTGTATTCACCCAGATTTTTCAGATGCATGAGAAACCCCATTGAACACAAATGTGGTATTCATTATTTGATGTGACATCTAGTGAAGTGTGTAAATGTATTTTTTTCATTAGACTGCTGTTATGTGTTTTGTGTAGAGGAAGGAGGTTTTAATATTTTTCCATTGCTAATATGCAAGCTTTGCATGTTTAGTTTTACTGCTGTAATATGAAAAAAATCCACTATCCCTCTTCTGCTGAATGGTGTTGCTGTTCTGGTTATGCACTGCCCGTGTTAATAATATTTAGTTGTCCATAGGGCAATATAAAAACGTTTTCACCCAAATGTATTACATTTATTCATAAGACTGTGAGGTGTGTAAGCAGTTAAAGAGCCCCTCTGGAGTTTTCAGCCACAAATATCGCTATGGAGCAATGTTTTTAAGAGTCCCATGTTGTTTGGATCATGCACATATCATTGATTTAATTGCTGGTACAGTAATTTGAGTCCTCTGATATGATGTGATAAATCAAAATGGCTTAAAATAAATAACTTATAGTTACTGGTGAATGAGCGTATGTGATGAGCGTCATTTTGAAAGCTTTGTGAGATATGGATCCTGGGGCGTTGGATTTGTTTTGGAGATCAGGCCATTACAAATATTTGTTGTAAGGTTTTTGCATACAATTTTCTTATACAAGTTCTTGTTAAAGTTTAGGCAAACTCTCTCTTGTTATACACAGAGTTGTGGCTGTGCCTGTCAGCAGGTGCAGTCCAGACAAAGTCCTTTTTAAAATCTTTTTTAAAAATCAAACATTCTACAAAGCCTGAGAAAATCACTTTTATCCTTGTTTTTTTCTTGCTGATTCAAGTTTCTTCTTTATATATCCGAGAAAGCAAATTGTTCGCACTCACTTTGCACCACTACTCTTCCCCCTGGTTTTCCCGTGCTTCAATCTTTGGGAACATCTTCTCTGAGATGGGCTAAGGCTGGGAGATTCATTTGGGCCTGGAATTGCACACATCACTGCGATATTGAATCTAACCAAGCCAGACTGCAAAGAAAGGACATTTGGGCTAGATGAAATTGGATATTCCAGTAGTCCAATGAGTTTGAGGACGGGACTGGATAGAGAGGAAGACAATTATTCATGTTCACCAGTGAAGTTGGCCAACGTCTGGCATGCTTTTAAACAAAACAATGCTACTAAGTGGGATCATTCCGGCTATCAGTAGAGATGATAAAGCCTCTAAGTTAAAAAGCCCCCAAGAACAAACAAACAGCTGCTTTTGACTTAGTATTTCTACATATCTTATGACCCAGATGACTGAGAACATTAGACATTATTGCTATCCCACTGCTTTCCTACTGGGCCCTGACTTAACTTCCTCCCATGGGCTATGATCAGCTCTCCTTGGCAGCATTTCTAAATAGAGAAATTGTTTGTAACAAAAGGTCAACGCTGTTAATTATACACCTCACAAGGATGAATGTCCCTGTGAGATTGAAGATCCTGTTCATAAACTGTCTCCTAACAGAATGGACAGGTTTGAATCTTTAATGCGCCATTATTGTTCTCTGAAGCATGCTCTCGGAAACATAACGATTTGAGCATGGCCATTTCCAACTTACGCTGGGAGAGATTTCAAGTCTATTAGGCGTGAAAGCACGAGGCCCTTCTAGAGAAATGAGAATGTGAGGAGCGTAATTTTGACCACTTCTGAGAGTTCTTTTGCCTTTGTTTGAATTGCATTTCCAATAGATATAGCTAAATAATTCAAGCTTTGAAATCAGTTTCATATCTCTGGCAGGCAGGCCCATTATAATTACAGGCCGTATATTTCATTATTATTACAGATTCAAGCAAGAAGTGGGAAAAAAAGAAACCTACAAGTATCAAAGGTTTTTTAAAGGAGTGTAAAGAATAAAGTTGTTTCTAATCACTTCAGGACTGCCACGTAAGGCTTCTTTGGAGCACATGAGAAAAACACCTATTGCTTTACTAATGAGCCCTGATCATTAGCATTAGTGAAAACCACTTTGTTCACTTTGATGAGATATTTAAAAAGTCTTGATTGTGATTATTTCAGAGAAGATTGGATCTCTTTTTCCAAATGCCAGATTGCATTACCATCATCTCGGGTGTTGTCCACACTCTTGGCGCATAATCACCACTGATTTATGTGTGATGCATCGGCATAATAGCCAGAGATTTGGTCCATTTTCTTCTTCATGTTATGCATCCCATAATGTTATCTATATGATTTAATGGAACGCAAGATAAAACACTGAATCAAAAAGATGCATTGGGCTGCGCACTAATGGAATATGTAAGTGAGTCCAGAAATGTCGAACAATGTCTTTAGTGCACTTACCAGGAGCTGAGTGTGCTGGCTGATATTATTTGTTTGCATCTCAGATGCATCTGAGGCTGTGCTGGGGGAGTGTAGCGTGATGGACGTTGAGAGGTGCTTGGCTGTGGCCTACAGTAGTAGCTGATCTGTGTCTGGGATCAATAGAAGCTAATTACAGCCCACATTGATCGAGAGGGCTCACTAATTTAGAGCCGAGCCCAGACCCTCTCCATACAGAGCCAGTGAAGCAACTCCAATGCCAGCCCTCTGGCCCTGCAAACATCTCACTCAGCACTCAGACGCTCATTATCTCCGAGGAGCAACCGGTGGGGCATTTGTCTTTCTCCTGGGATCCGCTTCAATACCGGCAGACTGAATACCTGTTATGGGACATTATGGATTCTCAGATGTCATCTTTATCTGTTTTATCTTTCCTTTCAGCTACTCTTGATATGAGGCATCAAGTGGAAGTTAACGTACAGGGATTATACTCTATTCTTTCAGGATTCAGAGTTAGCGTTTTTAAAGCTGGCCCATAGTTCCTAGCAGTGGCCCTGCTTCTGACACGTCAAGAAGCGATGTGTTTTTGGTTGAATGAATCCAGTGGGACTCACCATTTGTTGGTGGACTTGGCCAAATGTAACAAGCAGTAACACATCCTAACAAAATCTAGCTGTTTCATATTTGAATCTGCCAGCAGCCTTCTACAGAGCAATATTCATACACCAAACAAAGGCATTGTTTGCCGCTGTCTTCAAGTAAATCAATAATTATATTATTTTTAAACTGCACTGTAACTTATTTTCTTGTAAGTTGTACCATGTGTTTTTTTAACTAGTGTTATTCTCTAGTTTCTTTTCAATTAAGGTTTACCTATCACCCTGCAAAGGTTGGTTACAAGGCAAGGTAAGCATAGCTAACCAACAGACTCACCCTTTAGCTGACTTAGTGTGTACAGGGAGCATTACCTTTTTATTCTGGGAGAACTGTCACTGTGGCCGAAGTAAACGAAGAAAAAGCATGATCTACAGAAGAAGAGGATACAAATGTGACTTCCAAGAGAAGGCATACAGTCAAACAAAGTTGGACCTCTGGGATGTTAGATCAAAAAACACATCAGCAATAAATGCCAAAAGTTCTGCGAAAGAAAACTATGGAGATATTGAAAATGATACTTTCAAGGCCAAGTTATAATGATAGACTACATGAAAAAGATTGACTTGACTTGAAGTAAAGATGACGGCCTGCACTACCAATAACCATTCTACCAAGTCTTCCCACATCTTTTAAATTACGCTCAAAAGAAATCCTTTAATTTGACGATCCTGAGTCAAACCATCTGTATCAGGGATGGGCAAATGGTGGACCGGGGGCCGCATGAGGCCCCGACCTCCTCTTTTTGCGGCCCTCATATCAATTTAGAAAACAACGTAATAATTGTTTTTACTTGTAGCACTGATACTACGTGATTTAGTTCGGCAGCCAAATACCGCGAAATGATCTGTGACGCGTTTGTGTTTATTGTGCACTCACAAGAAACACCGGCTGTTGTTATGCCTGCTGTGATGTTAAGTTACTCCGTTCTCCGCTTGTAATTATGCCGTTACAAGCTTCAAAGTTGTATTTATCATCTGAATTTGGCGAAACGAGTTTAAAATTCTAAAAACCAAGACTTTGTTTATTTGAAATCAGATGAAAACAAACGGTCAAGGGACCCTGCCGTGTTACCTATGATTACTATAGAGTGGTGCAGTGACGTGTCCTAAAACCCTGAAGTAAGCTGTGCATAGTTTCCCTCGACAGAAAGCAATGGGATTTCTCCATAGGGTTTTGGAAAATAGCTCGAAATAAGGTCTGTGGAAAACGAACCCGTTAGATAAATGCACGTTTTGTTCAACCGGATAATATCCACATGTCTACCCTACTTTAATAATTTTCTAATCATAAATCTATCGATCATAAATCTATCGATTAGATTTATGATTCGAAAGGCATCTGAGGAAAATCCAAGAAAAGTGGGAGAAAGAATATATTTTCACTGAATTCATGGGTAAACCACAATGTTTAGTATGTTTGCAGACCGCTGCTGTAATGAAAGTAAGCAACTTTAGCCGCCACTACTACTAATTTGTGTGTGTGTGTGTTCCAAGTGAATCTGCGGCCCCCTGTTGGCCAGTACATACATTATGTGGCCCCCACCACCATCCAAGTTGCCCATCCCTGGTCTGGATGAACAGTAAGAAGGTAACATGTCCTTTTGGCTTCCTGTTGCAGTGCTCATGTGTTTGCGTGTGTTTTGGCTCGGCTGTCTCAGAGATCAAGGCCACAATCTTTTCATCCTCTGCCCTCCTGCAAGCTTTGATCTGACATTTGAATGTTGCACCTTCTGTTCTTTCATCGTCGTGTCCTCACACACCAAAATCTGTGTTGCAACTGCCTTTGGGATGTTTGGTACAACTTCGCCACAGTCTTCTTTGATGAAGGTGACCCGAGGTCGCCAACCCATCCTGATCCCACTGAAGAGCGCAAATACAGGAAGGCAAAATATTGAAAAACGTAAAGCATAAAAACTCCCCACCGGCTCTCACAAAAGGAAGACATGAGCAGTGACCTCTGCTTTACAATAGCATGCGGCTCAGACTAAGCTCTGTTTTTACCTTTCTATCTAAGCACTTTCAACACTATTCAACTCTAGAAGATTGCTGTGCTCTGCAGCTATTATAGCACATCACCACTCTTCCAGATTGAGCATTTTCACTCACACACACCTATCTCTTTCCTCTCCTGTTTTTCATCCGTCTCACCCCATTTCCGTCGTGTGCTCCAATTGCCGGATCACCCCAGGCTCTCGTAAAGGTCCACATTTGCAGCTGAATTCAGCTGAGGGGAAGCTGGGGGTGTAATTGCTTTGTGTACTGTTGTGTGGTCATCTAGTAGCGTTGGAAAGCACATACATGCACATAGACGCACAAATGGCCAGTCCTTAATTTACTTCCTCGAAAACATAGTTGTACGCACAAAAGCGATTATAGAGAAAGGTTTGTCATTATTTTGATAAAGGCTTGAGTATGTCTGCTGTGACAGACATGAGCAGAAAGGAGAATCTGTGCTAATGGCGTATGATGAATACATGCGAGGCTCATAATTCCTTGTGTGATTTTTCGCATTTTACCTAGATAAAAGACCTGATAAAAGACTGGAGTTTTGAAGTTAGAAAAGCTACCATTGTGTATTATCCAATTTAGCAACAACACATTTCCAAGCAGTTTTGTTTGTTTTCTGAAAACAATTTCAGAATCAGGCACACTTTCATCAACTGGTTTGGGGCTGTATGAGCGTAGAAGAAGTACACATTGCAAACATGAAACAAAACAAAGACGCTTCAGCCATCTTACACATCAACAACATAACGGAGAGAACTTTTTGACCAATTGATGAAGCTTTATCGAACGTTTAACATTTCCATACAGCTTTTCTATGTCGATTCGTCAAAATAGCCATAACAATGAATGACTAGACACATAGCTAGTGACCCATTCCAACTGCCCACAGGAGTTAGTGTATCTCACATATTTTTGGGTTTTAAAAAGCCATCTATTTTCCAGGCGGGACTTTTATGGCAGGATGTTGAAACAATCAATGCCATTTTAATGCTTGTGCTAATGTACTTCTGTATCACTTCAAATACTTTCCTCAAGTGCACAGACAACAGGCAAAGTACTTTTAACAACTTACTTTCTAAACAGGTAAACAAAGTACCCATCCGAGCCAGCCTTTCCTTCTCCTCATCTGAGATTCTTTTTTCTGTTGCTCCGATAGCACTATATTTGTCCCTCTTACCTCCATGTACAAAACATCTACGTCCACGGATATTTCAATATGAAAAGAAGGGGGCAGAGAAGGAGCAGAAGGAGGTACAGAGTGTTGTGCCCTTCATCTGCGTTACCATGGGGATCGATCGCACTGCATCCTCTAATTGGCTGAAGAGGGTTCCATTTGTCCCCTAAGAGGCCCACTCACGGCCTCTTTCTGCCGTATGTTCCATCTAGCCACTTCACTGTCCTATTCATATGAAAAATAGAGATCTTGGTTGCATTGACAAAAAACTTTGAGTACAACTTCATTCCCTTTGTCACCCACTGATACATCTTTACAGTATATATGCTCACATCTTTGAGAGCACTCTACATTTACCACACACAACAAAACTTGCCCAAACAACAGAGCACACAGAAAGTACAGCATGTTGCTGTCCAGAAAGTCAAGACATTTTTTTCAGGCACGGGTCAGCTGTACAAAAGGCATTTAGATACAATGTTTGATCGTACAATCCTCCAGTTGTTTATTCTTTTATTTGCACCCCCCACACGTTGCTTTCCAAATTATATTCACAAAAGGTTATTTCACCAAATGCGCTCACATAGCCCTTTCTGTTATCAAGATGAACTGCTGATGTGCAGAAGACAAATGTGCAAAGTCAGACAGCCCGTCTGCAAAAGAATGCCCTCAGCCAGACACATGCGCTTATCTCTGATCACTGAGTTCAGTGCTGACAAAGAAGTGCAACTTTAACCTGGAGTTATGCTTGACACGTGTCAAAACATTATGAAGACACCAGTCTCTGAGACCTTTTATCATGTGTACACAAACAAAGATACGATAAATCACATGTACATTCTACTGACTGTTCTCAATGTTTTCTCTATTTTTCCTTTTCTTGTCATAAGGGTAACATCTGCAACCTCCTCTATAAGCAATCAGCCAGTGGTTGGTGTGCCTCACTTCTGTCTTTATTAATATGGTAAACAAACTCGTAGTGTGTAGATCAGTCACGGATTATTAGTGGATCTACTTAATTTTTCGGTATGATTAACAGATTTTCTTTTTCTTTCTCCTTTTCTGTATCTGATAGATTGATTACATTTTATTAAACTTGTCATAGGGAAGGCACCAGACCTTTTTTCCGCGTAAGGTGCTTTGAATTCTCATAGGACAGTCAGACACAGCTGTTATTCGTATAATAAGGGTATGTTCACATTACAAGCAGATGTGACATAGACCTGATGTTTTCATAGTAGTGGGTACAGAAATAGAATCCAACTTGTATCTGTTAGTATGCTGATGTTAGAAATTAGCCTTAAGTCATATAGGTACAGCTTCATAGAGCAGACTGTAAAATCTTTGTCTTATGTCTTCTTTTACTTTATTATATTGTTAATCCCCTTCCTTCTTCTTCGTCAGCTTCATTTTGGTGTCCATTCTTCTTTTGAATACATTACTTCCAATTTCCCCTTTTGTCTTGGTAACCCTGGTTTGCCTGTTGCTAGGAGTCATTTTCACAGTTTGCATTAGTAATACATTTGTCATTGTTCAATTAACACTTGTATATAGGTTTTTATTTTACGGTTGTCAGGGAATGTGCTTGTTTTGAAATGGCGGGAAACATCATGTAAAAAGCTGGACTACAAACAGTTTTAATCATGGCTGACAGCATTTATACCAATCAGGGTTCCCTCTATAATACCCAGGTGAGCTCTGTAGGCTGGATCAACACATAGCTATCACGGACAACATTCATGGCAAATTAATGGGGTCCAAACCTTACCTGCACTATTGAGCTAAGGTTTAAACACACATTAAAGTCCTTAGGTAATCTCGAAAGACTGTCATGAAAACATTCGAAAAAGCATATACATTTCTTGAATAGACGGTCGCATTTCCCCTTCCAAAATAATTGGGGGTTAATTGAAAATGATCATACAGTAAGTGAATAACAAGTTAGACATGTCATGGCAACAGTACATTTAAACAAAGTTGAATAGAAACAAAATGCAATGTTGTGAGAGCACTGCAGTCAGACAACCCTCATCCTTTCCTGGTAGTTTTCCTTTGTCTCTTTGTCTCTCAGTTGCTGCAGCGCAGTTGAACATTAGAGTTGTTGATTTGGGAGCATGAAGCGCAAGACGTATGCAGGTTTGAATGTTTTCATAAAACACATATTGAACAAAATATACTTTGAAAATAGTCTATCACAAACTGATTACATATATGCGAGAATCTTTTTCCAGACAGTGGAGTTTCCTCCGGCACTGAAGTAGTTTGATCTGCCTATCTAACTACCAGACACTGTGACCTGAATACAACAACAGGAACACTGTCAGCAATGGCTTCTTTTCTGAGCTCATTTGCCAGTTGAACAGATGCATAGGCCCTAAAGGAAAAACAATGATAAAATGTCACTTTCTGACAAATACAATTGACCTTGGTGTAATAGTAATAGTCAGAGTGGCTTTCCCGTTCAGTCAAAATACCATGTCATGATGGCCGTTATCAGCAGATTCAATTTCAAATGACATGACAATAAAATGTACTGTACATGCCTAGAGGAAATTATAAGAGAGGATTAATTATCACATATATTTCAAAACATATGGGGCAAATTCACACCGCCAAGCAAATGGCGTCCCGGTGCTCCTGTGCTATTTGCACATATTCAAATGAGTTACACATTTGGTGCAAAACTGGTCCATTTTTTATTCAAATGAGCCTCACTGGAAAAACTGTTGAGTTCAAAATATAAGCGTTATTAACTCCATGTAGTTACAGTTAGGTAATGAGTGTCTTCAGAGAATTATTAATAACGTAGGCAAATGTGACAGAGACTTTACAGTATAGCAGCATTGAATGACACACATTTGTTTTGCTCCGCTTCACATCATCCCACCTTCTTTTACAGACTGTAAAAGAAGGTGGGATGTGTGCGTCTAAAAACACCAACAGCACTTACAGAATGGGATGTTATATATCTGTCACGTTTAAATACCTTGCCTAATATTTTGAGGAATGCTTCTGCACCTTGTTGGTAAGAACCTAAAGTTTTCGTTATGAAAATGTTTCTTTCACTCTCTGCCATTTTTCTGCCTATGTCATATTTATTGAAACCCCCTGTTTTGCTCCTTTAACCTGTTAAGCCCCAAGCCCAGTTTTTTAGACCTCGAAAATGACATTCTCAGAACAAATGACTTATCTTCACTTCTAAAAGGGGTATCTTTTTTCTCCAAGCAATGACAAACCTGTGAGTTGGATGTAGAAAAGTCAGAATCAATATAGATTCTTTTTTATTTTAAAGTAAATTCAGATTGAACATAGTAAAACTATTTAAATCATACATTCCCAAAACCCATCTCCGTTTTTGACAGAAATTGAATGATGGATTATCAGTAATCATTTCAAAGTGACACAGACACATTGCATTAACCTTCAGCAGCGTTTTTCTCTTTTTAATGCCATTGAACACAACTTTTGATCAGAAAAACAGCAATAAGACTTATTTGCCGTTTTGGCTCAGTACAGCTACGCTGTGGGTTGTCTGGGTTTGCCTGAGCTGCCGTGAATCTCAGCTTGAATCTGATATCTTGTTTGTGCAGATCCGATAAGTAATAAAGTATTTATACCGTGAGTTCTGTGCTGCTAAGTACGTTCGCATTCTTTCGCTCAGGGCTCATTTAGACGCTTCTTGTGAGACTTGTGTTTTGTTTTGGTAAAAATGATTCGTATCGTCTTTAGCTGAGTTTCTTCCCGTTAGGTGGGTATGACACATTCATAGTTTGTTCAATGTTAAGAAGCCCTCAGATGCTGTTTCTTGCAGATGTTGCGTTTTTGCCCCTTCCCGCGGGTCCGTGGGGCTCATCATATAGTCAAACAAGCAATCACTACGTCTTATTTCTCCCATCATATGCCTTTGGAGATATGTTTTTGTTTTACAATTAAACTGTGCACCTGCAATAGTGCGACAGGTAAAGTCAAATAAGTGTCCTGTTGTTATGGAAACAAGGTGCGTGTTCCACTTTTTATTACCCCTTAGAAGAAAGCACCGGTGCAGGCAATGCTTTGCAATGTAAGCTTGACATGATCAAAGCGTTGCTCAATTATTTTCGAGTGTTGAGAGATAGACACGGCTACTCACCAATCATATAGCACTTCATGTAACAATCATGTGCATCCTCTCAGGAATCTAGATGGTGTAGAAGAATCCCAATAGCTGAATACATTGGATTCAACTGGTTTCATAACCTAAACACAATATTGTATTTGAAAGGATAAACCAGTCTTGACCTGGTATATCATTGTGTGTGTGAATAGGAGGCAGTTCCTTCTTTTCCACATCTGATCCTGATCCCCCAAAAAACAAAATGAAGTAACCAAGGTTTCTTTTAATAACTTATAAGAAATAAAGGCAGAAAGTATCCAACAAGAATGAAAATGTGACATGGGTGTCTTTTCCTACTTAGCCTCCGAAGCCCTTTTGTAGTGCTTTGCTTTTACCAAGCTTCAATAAAAAGCATCTTCGAAGTGCACTTACGGAAATTCCTCATCATAAACTCAGCTATGGGCAATAATTCACACAAATTCCCTTCAAATGCTCCTAGCCAATGGAGTAATGAAAGGTATTTTGCAAACAATTGGTCCCTCTCCTCCCACTGTGCACGGAAAGAAGGAGAAGTGACTGAGTGAGCCGTGACATTGTGCTAGCATCAGCAGGCTCTCGTGCAACTGGGCTCCCTGGCACACAGGAGTTAGCCAGGATTAATGAAGATGCCAAAGTCACTCTTCAGCTCCTGCCTCTAATGGCACAACACACAATGCAAATGTAGTCAAGACAAGATGCCATATGGCAGCATTTCCACTGACACACTGGGAACTTTTGGGCCGAAACCCTGGCACGAAACAGACAAAAAGGTATACGCCATTCACATATCGATTTATGCACACATGAGCAGAATCGTCTAAATTACATCTGAGTGCATCCCCAGCTAATTTAAACCCACGTTGTAACAGGAAATCCTCTGGTGCCCAAGCATGAGTGATATACAGATCCACCCACAAAGGCCCTGGCTCTATCCATCTCCCATGTCATTGGCATTCTAAATCTCTCAGTCATGCCTGCATCCATAATGGCCCAATTACTGCCGATGGGGAACCCACTCCCTATCTGACAATTACATCTGTTAGAGTTTGAGAGCGTTAATGCCTAAAAAATATCAATTAAGGTGATTGATCAGGATGTTAATATCCTATTAAACAGCAGTCTGGGGCTGCAGAGCATTTCTGTTGATTGGGCTCAAATGAGAGAGACTCTCCAGAATGGAGTGACTGTAGTTTAGTGGGCCAGTTAGATTGCAGATCTAATGAACACAGTGATGGCCCAGAGTTGCATTTTATTGCCAGATAACCTGGACAAGAACAACTTTGGGTAATTGCTACTGAAAGGCATTTCATGGAGCTGTAAAAAGCCGAACGGACAGACAACTTTCTACATGGCTGAGCCAGAAACCGACAGGTATCAATGTCGTTTAAAAAAGGACGGAGGGAATGAATAAAAAATGTACCTTTAAACATTGTATTAAACACTACGGTATTTGGCAACGGATCCTTCATTGTAACAGACTTAAACCAACATTTATTTTTCATTAAACTCACTGGCAGTCATAGTTGAGTTACTGTATGGTGCGCTGATTCTCATTTACAGATTGACTGAGTAAACTTTGACACTGTCTTCTTTGTTGGAGTGGTACATTTGTTTCAACAATGTCTTATCTCTAGGTGATGGTATTTTCTTTTTCTAGGCTTTTGCCGTTTTAGCACAATGTTTGAAGAGCCCTGCCAGTGTAGTCTGATATTAAAGTTATAAGCAGGGACATTGCATTTCTCCAGTCAGCCCAATTCAGCATATGAAGAGGATATCTACTTTTTAAGCTCTCCAAGATGATTGGACATATTTTCAATTTCAACACGGCTCCTTTATACCCGACTGATTGTTTGAAAACATAAAGGATCTCCTTGCATTGTTAGAGCGCACAGTGAAGCCTTGAATGGGGGGCAATTAAATCCTAAAGTGTAATTTCATACATTTGCAGTGTGTTACAAAATGTTTCCTCTTTTTATCGTCTTGTCGATGATCACCAGAGTGCTGCACTCACCCCCTCACTCTGTCCTCCATTCACCCTGTCCCCTCCTCCACAGCTTCCCTTTTTGAAAAGCTTCTAGCCGTTCCTTTCTTTCCCTGGCACGGCATCACACACTCATTTCATTTCTCATTTACAGACTGATAATCAGAATGTCATTATAGTGTCCACACTGGGCCGCTGGAAGGGTAATTGAGCAGCATAAAAGGCATTTGAAAGAGGGATGAATAATATAACTGGAGAGGGGGGGTGGGGGGGGTGAGTGGCAAGCTGGACCAAGGCCTGCTCTCTCAGGTGTCTGGCTGGTATCGGGTGGCATCCGCCTTGGCATTATGGTTAACCGTGTCTACGTCAACCTCATTTTTCACTTCTAGCCCATTAGAGGCTGAACAGGCATCAACACTCATCTGGAGGAACGGGAGGTGGAGGTTGGGGGGGGGAGGGGGGGTGTTGATCAATAGGAGAGTTTTAGAAGGTCAAAGTCAAGCATCAACAATCACTTTACATCACCAAGCCCAGTAGATTTAGATGCTAAAATGGGTGGTGATTTCGTCCTTGATTGGCGTGTTTTCAGGACTCTGGGTGAGTCCTCCATCTGCACACAGAGCACGTCCACCCAGGTAGAGGTTAAGCCCATGTCTCACTGGGATGCTACAAAGACTTTATTTCTTTTAAAGACTCCGTCCACGCTGTATTGATGCCTTCCTCACAAACTACTTAATCAAATAATCACTGGATGGCTTGTAAATAAAACATTTCGCCACAACCCAAATAGCAAATGTAAGCACAAGTCCGTTAGTTGCAGTGATACAGATAACAACATCTGTATTACAATGTTATTTGTTCTGTTGCTTACCCCACCCTGCTCCCATCCGCCTTGACTCTGGTGTGGCAGCTTGGCACAGCGCCAGCCCGTTTGGCCGTGGTGGTACATTTCCATCTCATTCATCACATAAAGACAGATAATCAGAAAGTCATTACAGTGGCTTGACACCAGTGCTTGCCCCAGGAAGACAGAGTAATTGAGCACCACAGAAGGGAAGAGAGCAGACTGAGCCAAGGCCACGCGGTAATGAATGTGAGATGTCGACATACGAGGAGGGGAAGAGGATCTCGGCGCACGTGGATGGACAGAGAGCGAGACTGACAACCGGGGAGGTAGAGGAAGACTGATATGTGTGGAAAGCTGGACAAAGAGAACATTGTGAAGAAAAGAGGGAGCGGTAGACAGACAAACACTGGCATGACTTTCAGGTAATTGAATCAATACACACGCTGTCAGGCGAGAAGAAACCACAACAAAAAAAGATCTGGAAATTGTATTTGGGTGTGCTTCTGAGAAAAACTACAATATTCTGTTGAATGAAAACAATAGAATTATGTGTGAAAGAAAATTAAACTGAGCTTTTTTTATTATGATTTTTTTTTAAATCATTTCGTTCCATTAAAGGTGGGGTAGGTAAGTTTGAGAGACCGGCTCGAGATACACTTTTTGTTATATTCCATGGAATGCTCTTAACATCCCGATAGCAATGAATATCTTAAGTGCTTTGACAAAAAATCCATACAAAAATGTCATCTGTGGAAGCCGTAGTACTGTAAAAAGCACGACCAATCATTTTAGCCGGCCCGGCTAAAGTAACTGGATGGCCTACCTGCCTGTCAGCCTTCCATCTGTGCACAAACTTATCTCGTGCCCTCATTGGTCATGTGTGCATTTGTGTGTGTTGGAGGAGGGGCTCTGTAAGGAAGTGGCAGATTTTCTCCGGTTGTGTATTTTCAAATTCCAGCGCACTCGAGCTGGTTTCTACGAAATTACCTACCCCACCTTTAATAAAATGGCACTACACTACTGTTGTATATATATATCTTTTTTTTCTTTTTTTTCTTTTCGACACTGAGTTTTGAGAATGAATTTTGAAGTTATTTCTTATTATGAAGTTTAATTAATGCCAAAATATATAACAACAAATACAGCTTTCTAGCATGCTAAGCCTCAAATCACACAGTGAGCCATAGTGTATCAAAAATATTACATTTAATGTCACAGAAAAGCTTAAACCACAGCATGCAGCAGAGACAAAGACAATGTTTGCGCATGTGTTGCAATCGACAACAATTACATACATAGAATAATATAATAAGCATAGAAATAAACACCTTACCTTGGTGTAACATGACATGGTGACATTGCATTCTTGTACTTACCCTTTTATTCTGAGTGCAGCCAAAACATGGTGTTTTCTTCCTGATATTTATAATTTATGGATATTTATCCCCTATTAAAATCCTTTCTCGATGCATTATAATTCATCATTTTGTCTCACTAAGGCGAGGCACATAGAAATCAGACACCGACAAACACCTAATGGACACAGGTCTGATAAAGAAGATCTTCACCTTTAAACAGTGTTTCAGGGCGCCTATAAAGTTGCAATGGCTCTCAATTACAGTTTCTGCTCGTGTAGCTGCTGACACCAAATCAGTAAGTGATTTACGCCTGCAACACTAGGTGACTGCAATGAATATGCTTGTAGAATGGAAAGCCAGTAAATGTATAATCCCCAAGGACTACGACAGAGAACGGCTGCTCCGTTCGGACCCTTTTTGTTCTGTCAGACTTTAGGTGGTGGCTGGTTTATTGCTGCCTGTAGGTGCCAGGACAGCTTTTAGCAAAGGATGATATCATTTTCTGGGTTGGTAAGTTTCCAATATCCTTTAAAACTTGCTTGTTTTTGACATTTCCTACCCCCTCCTGTGGTAGAAGATTATGGTAGCAGCTGTTTTTTCATGATGACAGTTAATATTTGCTGTAGAAAGTAGAGAGGTTTTGGCTTGATCCATCAATAACTCAGCTAGGAAATTACTTTCTGTTGACTAGTGCTTTCTTAATGTGCTTTGCGGGGAGACTTCCTGTGGCTGATGGAACTAAAACCCTAAAACCAGGAGATTTCAGTAAAGTCTGAGTACCTCAAAAGTGCCTATTATACCAGCCCACTATAAAAGTTTTTCGATAAGTCGTACAACCTGAGGCACAGGACAAATTACCTAGTTTTCTCAGCTAGAGGCCATTGTTGGCAACTGTTTCTGAAGGGGCATGCAGGTTGTCATGCACAGGGGGCCACAGGGTTATAAGCAAGATAAATGTTGTTTTCTGGTTTCTTCACCTCCCCTCAAATGACTGAGTCACAAAGTATCTCCACTCCACCTAAAGCACGTCTTCACTAGAGAAACAAGGCCTGATCCTGTGGAGTATTGTAAGGATTACTTGTCAGTGTTTTGGGACAGACAATTATTGTCTAGACTGGAGGATTATAAGAACTGACTCCAGGGATTGCAAAAAGAAGATCTTATTTTGTCATGGATATCTTTCCTAATGTTGGTAAAAATGGAAGTGGTAAATGTCAAAATTCCTTTATTTTCTAAATCTTGAAGTGTAATTTACTTCTTTTTGTTAAATTGTTGGTTATATGATGGGTAGGGAAAAAGTTATTTGCATTAAATTCCAAGGCACAAGACTGCATGCATGCAAAGTTAGATATGAGTCCACAAGTTGCATTTGGGCTTAACATTTTAAATGTAACAATTTGGTGCTTGATCAAATTGACATTTAAAATGTTGGAAAGATTTTGAATAAATTAGACACATTTTCAGCTGTATTTTCTTTCCCAAAACTGCATTCTAATTTAGTCTCTGACTGGGTTTTCTGTCAATGTCAACAGTGGCCAAGGCTTCTGTGCTATCATGCAGAAAAGACGGACAAAACATTCCAAAGTCCGTTAGGATCTACTGCTTTTGGAAAATCATACCCTTGAAACACTCAGTGTTAACATGCTGAACATTATCTGTAGTAACATGGATCCGGATCGAAAGATAGATATCCCTGCACCTAAACATAATGAATCCAGACTTTGTAAATACAGAATAGTACCTTTAACAACACATTACTCTAAATACTTTTAAAGTGGGCAAATACAACTCTTTATGGCGAAAAACTGTCCCTCTGGTAATCTATGTTATAGCTTAATTGAGAGATGATGTTCAGAGACAGCTGTGGAACACCACCTGCCAGGTTGTGACCCTGGTCTGGAGCTCAGCTGTTTCCACCCAGAACACGCTGTGATTGGATGTGGGGTCCATGGTTTCTACAAGGGCACCTGCGGATCATAATAAGTCTATTATGGTGAGGGCAAACCAAAAGGAAAGATTCAAGAGTCCTGCCTCACACCAGTTACTTTGACAAATGCTTTCTACGACCCGGAGTGATCTTTTCATTACAGTCTGAACATCAACCAGAGGGCACACCTTGGCTGAGGCCATGCCTTATCTTGCAATGTTCCTAAAAGCAAGAAACAATTTGTGTATCTGCCCCATGATTCAATCTGCTTGGGAATCAAATAGGTTCTTCATTGGCCCATGTTACACTTTCACCAAGTTTTATGTAAATCAGGCCGATGTAAAAAAAAAAAAGATGTAGGTTAATCCTACCGAGGCAAAAACAGACCGAGGTGATAAACATATTTCACCTGCTCATTTGTAACTGCTATCGGTGGGAGCTTTCTTTTTCTGTCTGTGTTTAGTGGGTCATGTGTAACCACAAAGTCTTACAACGTCATGTATTTAGTCATGACTTATTCCTTACCATGCTTCCATGTCAGCTACATACTGCCAGTAGTAAGACATTAGCGTTAATCCAAACGTTGCAAATTTACTCCACACTGTATGAGTTACATTGGCAGTGTGTCGCTTAGTCTTTGCAGTGTCTGTATGACATATTATTTCATCTCAGGGTAACTGTAGCTGTACAGACTCATTGCCCTTTGCTGACATTTTTCAGTACTACTGGATAACCTTTAATAGACTAGTTGCTCCAGAAAGTGATGAGAAATACTATCTATATATTCTTATAAATATGTGTTTGAGACTACTGAGCCCGTCTCCTAGAAACCTGACTCACACGCGGCTGATACTGGATACAGCCGGCAGAGCTAATGATGTGGCTTCCCATAAATACTTATGTGTGTTGTGCACAGACTAATCAGCACTACTGAGTCCGTCTACTGGAAACTCGACTACTCTTATGGTGATACCAGATAAATATGATACAGCTCGTTTGCGGGACTTCCCATTTTGTTTAATGATATTTGAAACTTTATGTTCAGCTAGTTTCTACAAGAATACTTTTGACTCCAAATATGGATCATTGATTGTTTAGCAGCACAAAGCATCAACAAATTAATAAATTGGTGGAAAATCTTTCAAAACAAACTCAAGTGTAAATCCCCAAACAACCATCAAGTAAGATATTCTGTAATTGGTTATCTGTACTGCTGTTTTGCATGAGTCAGATCATCATAAAGCACAGATGTGAAGACAATGATGTCTCTTTCAGATGGGGGAACCGTTGGCGTATTGCAGTGAAGAAAGGGAGGACAATTGGCAGAGGAAGAGTCAAACTATCAGAGGGCCACAGAGAACAGCTGCAAACCAGTAGGGGCTCCACTGTTTCTCAGGAGCCACAATAACACAAGAGAGACATAAACATCCATGTATCTTGACAGAGTATGAAAGGTACTCAAGCACAAACTGAATTAAAAAAACATCCCAGCCAGAAACACATGCACCCTTTCAATCATCATTCCATCAGATATCCAGCTGGTGTTTCAAGCTGCCAACAAAATATGACTATCAGAAACTGTCGACTAAAGTCAAGCAAACAAAAAGCATCAGTTATATAAAACACAACAACTGAAAAAACAGGACGAAGGCTAAAAGAGTGTGAGGAATAAAGCCCTAATGTCACAAAAGTATTGCAAAGTTCATCTGTAGGCCAAGAATAAACTGCAAAGAGATATCTTCCAACAACAGACAAGGGTATAAGGAAAATGAGTTGAGGCAGGGGCTTTGGGAGGTTTGTTACTACACAAGATGACAGACATTAGATAAAATATGAGAAAACGGGGTCAGCTGAAGGATCTATAGAGCAGCTAAGATCTCTCCCACAGGCAGGCACAGAACTGCAAAGCCAAGCTAAGGACCAGTAATGAACTCTAGTGAGACACCAGAAAGTACAGAGGGGACCATCATCAGAGAAGGGACTGACGTCACAGATCCACATCGCAATCCATATGAACTAGTAATATTTCAGTGTCCCTGCAAGCTAGAAAACGAGTTAGCTATGCTACCGTCTTTAGCATGGAGGTTGAGTGGCTGCTACAAGCAGTGGGTGGAGGACAGTCCGATTTAGAGCAAAACACATAACCACCGTAAATGTATAACCAATGGTCCTCTAGGGATTAACCGGGCGAATATGACCTGCTGTTTGTTTTATTACAGTAACAACTTTTGGTTCTTCAAACAGTCGGGTTAGTAGCGTCATGCTGAATGTTTTTTATGCTTTCAATAAACCATTCAACATTTACTTTTAGCAGTATTAATAATCCAGCCTGTTGCTGATTCCCTACTGCATGGTGGTAACCATAGCAACCGCTCACCAGAGGTCTGTTCAACAAAAACAGACCTCCGGGTTTCGTCTTTTATTACTTCAAAATTACTTTATGTGTATACAATTTATAGTTTATACTTGGGGCCTTTTTTTACTTACTTGATAGGTTCTTTTGATATTGTAGATAAGTAATTATTATCACAGTACTTCTTCTGTCTAGAACCTAAATAAGGAGTTCACAGTTTTAATTTGCGCTTTGAAATTTGCCAGTTGCTTTTTATCTTGTGTATGGCAATCTAGAATAGATGATAATGCATTCCCGTGCTCTCTATTTGTTAACGTTTTTGTAGTAAGTTGCCAGAGCAATTTGCTTTTTTACACCTGTATCTTTGTAAAGCCAACTAAAAATACATTTGGTTGAATAACATTAATTAATTACAGCCATATTGGCATGTATCCAATCTCAGGTATTGTG
The DNA here is from genome assembly GCA_943591055.1 of Gobionotothen gibberifrons. Taxonomy (NCBI): domain Eukaryota; kingdom Metazoa; phylum Chordata; class Actinopteri; order Perciformes; family Nototheniidae; genus Gobionotothen; species Gobionotothen gibberifrons. The sequence goes on along the minus strand of CALSBZ010043889.1, from coordinate 4,266,666 downwards.
ATTCGATTAGAACTGAACATAATATTGGAAATAACTGAGTAAAGTGGATATGTGAATTGCTCCAGATTCAGGTCCTGGACCAACCAGTCATCGCACCAAGAATATAAAACAGCTTTGGTGATCATTTAAAATACTCAGTGGTGTGACTGCACAGCGAAATAAGTGGCTCCAAAAACGTTAGAGAACACCTTCCACAATCTCCGTCCACAGGTAGGAGCTGTTATGCTTTAAAATTGGATTGAAAAAATAACCCAACAGTGGGCAGTGGTTCTTTATCAAAATATTTAATTTCATAAATTGCTCACACACATTTCATCAAATAGGAAAGCCACTTGATTCAATTTGCTTTCCTGCATCTTCACATATCCGGCAGCGTACACCACATTTCGCTTTGCTCTGGCATTTTGTCGATTTGTTAGTGGAGTACATTGCCTCTTTGCCTCGCGTCCTTCAATCCAAGCTCAGGGTTTAAGCACAAGGTGACTCATATGCACACAGGTAACAATATACACACTACATCTCCAGCAAATTGGACCCCAGGAGTTAACAAGTCTCCTGATCAACACACTTCCACATTGCTCATTGCAATTTACACAGTTGTTTTTTTAATTTATCAAACCAGCCTTAGTATTAAATGGGGCGAAGCCTGCGAGCTAGTTCAGGCAGTCAACTCGAGGACTATGCTGCATTCATACATAACGCCCCTTGCCACTCTACAACCAACCAAACAGAGTCTCCTTAATATGCCGCTCTATTTAACCTGCCAGATCTCTCTCCATGCATTGCTTGCTGCTGCGATTGCTGCAGCTACCTACGTCGCTGCTGCTTGCCTGCCCCACCACCACCCCAGCTTCCACCTGTAGGCTCGGGGTTAGTTATTTAATCATCACTCATCGTGCATGTATATCTATGGAGTGATGATGCCCGAGCCTAATCGCCAAACTCAACTATATGCTGCTTCTAATAAACATGTTAAAGAAACTCGTGAGTTGTCTGACTGAACTGAGATTAAATGTGTTATTTTTGTAATATAGCACATGAAATGCCACAATGGTTGATGTTAAAAGTACCAATGGGATTCTACACAACCACTTGTTAGAAAAAGAAAATGGTTGCATTTTTCTCTGAAAACCCCCCGTTGGCTTCATGGAGAAGAAGAGAAACGTTTCAGCAGACCCCCTACTGTGTCAGTTACAGCCCCCTTCAGTCTGCGCACTCTTTTCCAACATTTCAAGGGAAATCACAGGCCGACACAGACAGCTGCCTGACTCTCACTCATGTCTGGTATGTGCAAGCATTTTTGAGTTGTGATATGTGTGACAAGTGTGTACAATTTTGTCCATTTGTCATTTTTATAAAGTGTGTTGCTGTCATGTCTGTGTGTGTTTGTGTGGGAGTGTGTGTGTCTTGGAACAAATATAGTTCTTAAACTAAGACTCTCTCAAAAAACCTGTTTAACAGCACTTTGAAGTTTCCGCCTGTTGCCTTGCTATATTCAAATCAACCTGCCACCGCACCTCTCCATCCCGTAGTTGAGAGAGTGCTGTGACAGAGTAGTTACAGTTAGAGTCTATGTCCCTGACTAAAATATTGGTAGCCTAATTGTGCTTGTCATGTATTAATCCATAGCGCTGTCTGTGATGCTGTGTGGCAAGTGGTTATGTAATTGTGCGTGTTATTCTGATTCCCGCCCTTCTTTCCGTCTTGGATCTATAATATGTTTTCAACCATGTAGTGGGGTGAATGGTATTGATACAATACAGAACCAGAACATAGGTTCAGTTTGTTGCAGTGAAAACCATATATTTCCTAGCTCATAGTAGTATGCATAGTAGTAACTGAGCAGAGAGGTCTTGACACTGTCTTTGCCCCAAGCCAATTCATTCCAACCCAAGAGGCGTGGAGAGTCAGAGGTCCCAGAAGGACCATTGAAGTCACCATTCCTGACCTGCAGCATATAACTCGCTGTAAAATGTTTTTGGTTCCATTTTGAAACTTTGGGTGGCCATTCTAAAACTATAGGAAATACTGCATAAGACGAAATAATGTACCTTCAGATCTGCTGTGTGTGCCTCTTTCAAGCAAAAATCAATAAGCTGGTTGGAGTTGTGACATTTTGCCAACAGTTTGCGGATCCAATTGAGTTACAATAGTCACAAGCTCTTTGTAATACTTTTAATTTTTAGTTTGTAAAATAAACCAAAACAAGAATGTAAAGGTTTCTGCCTGACAGACAGATGTAAATTGTAACTACAAAAAGTATAAAGTACAAGTATGCCAACATCAGTGCAGTACCTGAGTACATTTACTTCCAACTACGGTACATTCCAACGGCTTCTTTAATGTCAGGTTAAGAAAAATAAACATGTAAGGAGTCTTAGCCAATTGTGATTTCCAGTAGATAACTGCAATATACACGACATGTGTAACACCAGTAAAATAAGCAGGGCTGCAAATCTATTTTTGTATCTATTTGAATCAGGATCAAGCAACTCTCCACACTGCAAACAATTTTAATCAGTTTTTTGTTGTTTACTTTTTTGGGGATTTTCACTAACTTGTATGTTTAAATAAGCGTCCAGATCACACATAGAGCTTAAAGAGGCTTGCAACTTCACAAATATCAAGGTGTTGCATCATCCAAACAAATCAATTAACATGCTGCCAAGCAAGCATTGATGGCTGCATTCAAACTGTCAGTCAAACAGTCATTATTGGACATTCAGTGTCCTAAACCTCCCCACTCTGTACTTTGGCACAAACAATGGCCACCTGGATTAATTCTGCACAAAAATGGCTGCAGTAACTGGGAAAATCATCTTCTGAATAAATGATCTGCAGCTGCCACCATTTTTCCCTTTCCAACATAACCTGTAGTAACACAAAGAAAATGTTTTACTCTAAAAAAAGATGGCAAACTAATTTCTCTTTACAGCTGAGGTATTTGGATGAGTTATGAGTTCCTTTTTCACAAATAACATGTCAACGATGTCCATGCCTTCAGTCATGAGGGAATGATTGTTGCCTACAATTGAACAATGGCCTCAAACAGAATCAACCTTTATATCATCAAATCAAAATCTTGACAACTCTCTTTAATGGTAAACTAAATATTAAAACACTGAGAATATTAATATCCCTTTAAAATGACTATAATTATTTGTTATGTTGTGGGTATTTCTCTCTTCTTGACACAGATTTACAATGTCTTTAACTTTATAGCAGCAACAAAACCTGTAATGGCACTGGTGCCTGCTTGTGTGGGTGTACTAACGTCTGAAAATTGCATCTGTCAGCAAGTCAGTGGGGTTCCATAAACATACTCGTTTAACATTGAAGCAAGCACCAGCCTCTTTAATCAATAGCAGGAGCCTGAATGCAGCTACTAACACACTGCCTGAACAAAGAAAAACATATTCAAATGAATGGATGAACTAAGCCGAATGTGATATCACCAGTTAATAGAATGTTGCTTAATAAGCTCACCTTTCCCGTGCGCACTGGATACTAACCCGTTATACCGACTTTTTTTTTCTCTCTCTTTTTCTTTCTTTTTTCTTTCATGTCCCTTTAGGGCAGTGTTTCTCAAACTTTTTCATACCAAGGACCACTTAACCAATAAAAAAACACTCGCGGACCACCTAACTCCACAAATATCCAAAATCACATTGTTTTTCTAGAACAAATGACAAATTGCCTGAAAATGGTACAAGCAAGTGGCAACATGTGTGATGAAGGTGACTACACCAAAAAGTCAGTTTTCTGAGTGTGCATGTACATTTTGGTCTGTTCTGGCAGGGAATATATATCTTGTCTTACCCAAAATGCAGCCACAAACCCAATTCCAGCTAACCTCCAGGTGCTGCTTTCAGTAGTGTGTGTGCCAAATTCGAAGCAGTTGCTAGGCAGAATTGAATATCCTAACCAATCACCTTTCCATGTGTGTATTTTTTGCTGTGCTGTGAGGAAGAAGGAAAAACAGCAAAATACTGCCCAATATTTGAACTGTCACTCTCTGTGACAGCCTGATCTCTTACAAAGTGTAATCATGTTCAACAACATTGCTTTGTCATTTAAGATTTTAAGGGCTTATTTTAACCCTTAGGTTTGGACGTATCACAAATACTTTTCTAATCATAGTCAACAGAAGTCATTGGGGGAGGATGGGTCAGTCAAACAAGCACAGAACTTTCAAGAACTTACAAGTCAAGTAAACATTCACTTACTTTAACATACAAAAATTGACTTTTACTATCCATAATAAGCTAGTTATGTTGAATGGTTTATTTGGTTTCAATATGTTACTGAGAAGGCTATTTAGTTGTATGGAAACATAAAATGAGACAGATATAGTAACCTGATATTTAGACGATTAAAACATTTAATTCCATCCAATTTATTATTTTCTATTCTGATATTGCCTTTTTGAAGTCCCTAGTGACTACTAGTATCCAGCTGCATTAACATCATTTATAGTTGAAACTACTTTTAGGATACAGTCAACAACTGAAAGCTGGGGAATTCGGTCCCTCCAAACAATTCACCTCTCCAATAGTACATCGCTCTATGTGCAATGCCTTCTGACTGCACTGCCAGGAGTAATATCTTCTTGCTTTTCCATCATCTCCTTGTCCATAATAAGTGAAGGGATAGGTTTACTACTCCCCGATCAGGTCACAGCTCCTGGGATGATGCTGGCAGCCAGAACATTGCGGATTGACGGACTGCATTTGAGTGTCAGTTTTCACATTCATGCTGCCTTTGCAAACACCTGGGAGTATGATGATGACCTCTCCACTGAAGGTAATCTGTAGGCCCTTTCAAGGATGTGAGTGATACAGCTTGAAGGGCAAGAGGCAGGCGGACTTCATGACCACTGAAATCCGGTCCGTTCTATACAAAGAGCAGCACAAAGCACGGGGCTCCATAACTCTGCAGAACAGTATCTTGTCAGCCTTATTGTCTGAGAGGTAGGAGGCTTTAGACAGCCACCGCCACACTCTGCCTCAATGCCCTCATTGCAGCTGAACTCAACAGGGGGGGAAACACAGAAGTAGTCTCACTACGGCTGGTATCTTAGAGTGGCAGTCTTGAAATCCAGCAGATCCTGAAAAATGGCAGCAATGTGTTCAGCAATTAGATGTGAAGCTAACAATCCTGGATAGGAAGAGGCAAACACAATATTCAGAAAACAACTTCAGTATTCAATTATTAATAGTAGCAATTGCTGCTTGTTAGGGTAAGGATTGGGTAAGACCTGGATGTACACATTTCAAGAAGTCAAGTAATATAGATACAACTGCATTCAAGACCAGAGGGTCCTTAAAAAGAAGAAGTTTGTAAGAAGGTTTAATACCTTATACATGTTCCCAAATGTGTATCCCTGTTCCAAAAAGGGTAATACCTATGTTGCAAATGTATTATCTTTTCAATTTACACACGGCATCTATTGTACGTCTGTCCGTCCTGGGAGAGGGATCCCTCCTCTGTTGCTCTCCCTGAGGTTTCTCCCATGTTCCCCTTTAAACTGTGGGTTTTTCCTTTTTTGGAAGTTTTTCCCTTGTACGATGTGAGGGTCTAAGGACAGAGGGTGTCGTATTGTCATACTGATATTCTGTACAAACTGTGAAGTCCACGGAGACAAATGTAACACTTGTGATATTGGGCTATATAAATAAACATTGATTGAGTGATTGATTGATAATACCTGTTGCCAGCCTGGTATCACAACAAATCACAATGAAAAGGCATTCCAATGGTTTAAAGGAAAAGAGGTTGAGGTGGACTGCTAGGTCAAGAAAAAGCAGAACTTTCACAAAAAAGACCGCTGTTAATGTTGTGTGTTAAACCAAAAGTCAACAATCACTTTTTTAGAATGAACGTGTGATACTTAAATAACGTTACATACTTTTTTAACGTCTTGATGTTTTAAGTCTATCCAGGAATGTTGTTGCATTTTAGTTTTGGTAAACCAATAATGGGATCATTGTAGACATCACACAGAGGCATAAGATGGATAAACAGTAAGAATGGGGAAAATGAAAATATAAATTGGAGGAAATGGGTTTGAGGCAGTTGAACCATTTGACAACCATGTAAAATGAAGCATACTGAGTTCTTAAAGCCTACAAAATGAAATAATGTGTAGGCACAGTTTTGTTACTCACTGTTGTCTGTTGTATTTTGGCCTTTACATTCTGACAAACACAATATCTTTATTTACTCTTCTGCTTCGGTCAAAAACAGATTTGATGTGTTGTAACATCCACATGATATCCTAAGTATAGTCTGCTTTACTGTTTACACTTGTATGATTTGGATCTCACTTGCCGCTGCCCATGCAGTTGAGAATGAGAATTAGATCAAATAGAGAGGAATCGAGACAGAAAGAGAAAGTGTGTAAGACAAAGAGAATGAGATGGAGAGATGGAGGGAGAGGTGTAATGGCAAAGCTGTCTCTCTCAGCTCTGGGGCCGGGTCATGTCAGTCTGATCTCATTATCCAGCACTTAGTCCTAGAACAAACAGCCAGTGGCCTCCTTCCTTTCCCTCCATCGCTCTATCTCTCTCTCCCTCCATGCTTTCCTAACGACTAGCACTGCTCATGTCCTAACAACTCGCTTGGCTCACTTACTGTCTAATGACTGCCACTCCTTATAGCCTGTGCTTCAAATCCCATTTATCTCCACTATTGGAGGCTCACATTCAGACCATTCTGTTTTCTAATGCCCTGAGAGAGCACAGAGGAGAGAGAGAGAGAGAGGGTGAGGGTGGGAGGGTACGGGTGAATAAGTGGGAGGGATGGAGAAAGAGTGTAGGAGAGACAGAACTTCCTTCTCACATAAGTTACGCAGGTAATGCAGCTTTTAGGTGTTTCAATCAGTCTCAATCTCAAAATAGTCAGGTGCTCGTTTCCTGCCTTGCCAGACTCACTTTGTTTTATGTCTGTCCTCAAGTGGCAGGATATGTTTTGTGGATGATGATCTCCTCCCTCCTTCACTTTGATGTCTCATCCTCTTCCTCCCCTCCGTACCCCTTTCCTCTCTGTCTTTGTCCTGAGTGTTAATGTGTTAGATGGAGGTCTTTCACCCGGCAAGCACCATTACAGTAATTTCCTCTGTAATATGAATGACAGCGATCCATTATTTATCCCAGACCTGCTCATTACTCCCCAGCCCATTGCGTACCCTCCCAGACAAGGCTCTCAAAGCCACTCCAGACATTACTTTATTAAGAGGGCGAGGCTGCGGTAAGCGATCATGAACAATGCAGTAATAATGCAGGTGTGGTGCATGCAAAAGTTAAGTCCATGATCAAGAGAAGACAGCAGGATGGGTTTCTCTGTTGCCTACAAGTAAATTACCATGTTGCTCCCTGCTGGCAAGGAAAGGTCAGGATACAGCGGGTCAACTATATAGAGCAATTCTAAACTATTTCTCTAACTTTGTGCAGCAGAGAGCAGGGAGAAAAATCATACTGAGGATTTTCTATACAGTTATCAAGTGCAAGCTATTTCTTCAGTTTAAAAAGAGGACATTTTAACCTGTATCATAACATGCTAAATGTAACACAGTCATACTCAGTGGTGTGGTACTCAATTAAACACAAACTACTGTATATGACCATTTTTATTATCCACACCACTTTGCCTCTGATTTGCAAGGGTTTGTTTCCTTGTTGGTTGAGTTTAGGCATGATAATTGAGATTAGTGAGGATATATCAGAGTAAGCCAACCTGAGGCATATGCTAGTAGGGTGGGTCATGCCTAAGCCTTTCTTGGAAAGAAATATTGTATAGTTAACAAACTCGATAAAAAACATGTGTTTATTGTAAGAAATTAAAATCAATATGATACGTGAAAATTAAATAAATGCACAATTTATTTTGAAAAGCTTTATTTTGAAGGAAGACCCGGATGTTTACATTACGTCACTTCCGGCTTCACGAGAGGCGAAGTCCCTCCCCTTCCGGTGGGACTCATGGGACTTTATTTCGGAAAAAGTTTGCATTGAAGTCAATGGAGAGAGAAAGATTATCTTTCGATCCCGTTTGAATTGTGCCACGAATTACACATATGATGTATGGCAATCTTAAATAATAATTTCCATGTCAAAAAAGTCACAGTTTGTCGTAAAACTGTTGAAATATAAGACTATGAAAAATACGCAACTAGAAAGACTACAAATCCCAGAGTCGCATAAGTGATGTCATAACTGTTAAGCTAAGATAAGATAACTTTAACAAGATGCCTGTGTGCTTAGTACCAGGTTGTTATCATACCAGCAATGGGTCTTGCTCGTTCTTTTGCTTCCCGTCTGATGAAAGGACCAGGAGTGGCTGGATCAAGTTAGCTACCTAGCTAGTAGCTAGCACGTTAGTTAGCATTACAGCCTTGTCATTTTTATTAGCCTTAACATGAAGTAACATTAAGTAACCCAACATGTTAAACAGTAAGAGTAGTAGTCATATTTCATGAACCCTTTGAAGAGAACTGTCACACCGGTGTGATCATTCTATAATGCACAACTTAAGCCCGGGGGAGAAATGCTAACGCTACATTAGCATCTGCGATCTTTTCTACTTCACGCTATCTGCACAAATGGTTGACATTAAACATTAAAAAGACCAGGCAGTTCAGATAGAATCAAAGGAAGGCAGGCAGGCAGCTTTGCATGACATTCTTCTGGACGTGTTTCATTGTGGTGATAGTGAGGGTAGTCAATCCTTTTGTTGACAAGACAGTAGTGACGGCCATCTTGGTGACGTGTGTTGTTCTGCTAGACCGGAGATGTAGTTCATTCAGCGTTTCACACAAACAAATGTGTTACTTCACAGTTTTACGACACTTTTTATTTTTTTTTACTTGCAAAATTATATTTTAAATTGACAAACATCATATGTGTAATTCGTGGCACAATTCAAACGGGATCGAAAGATAATCTTTCTCTCTCCATTGACTTCAATGCATAACTTTTCAGAAATAAGGTCCCATGGAGCTCAACCTGAAGGCCTCTCTATATTTGTTTTCAGCCGTTAGAATGTACCAAATAAAAAGTCATGAATGAGAATATGAGGAGAAAAGGCAAGTGGAGTTATACAATACACAATGTCTAAATCCTCTAATTTGATGCGATATTAATCCAGAGGAACAAAGCCGGGAGGAAGACCCGCCCATTGTCGAAGCAGCCAATGAGAAGAGGAGAAAGGAATCAGATATACACAGCCATGCATGGGGATTCTCGCTCTCTTTCTTCTTGTACACACACAGCTGTGTGTTGACTTGTCTGTTCGATTCAAACCAACACTACATTTGAACTTTCCGTCTCCTTTTTAACTTTCTCCTGGACTTTGAAACAAAGAACACATCTTCATTACCCTTTTCAACAAGTCTGGCATTCCTTATCAACCATTCAGAAAATGTAAGCTAGCTTGTTAGCCTAGTTAGCTAGCTTACATTTTGACTTTTTTGTTAGCTAGATAGCATTAGCTCAGGTTTTACTATATGTTCATTTTCAATCATGGTATACACCCAGTGGCGGCGCCAGAGATTTTCTCAAGGGGGTGCTGTGGGGTAGCTTGACGTTTCATAGAGGGCGCTCAAACAATAAGGGTTTCCCATAAATGCACCAGCGCTACAGTTGAATTTTCTACTGCTACACTCCCCACACGCACACACAGTCTACCCGCGACTGTTACAATGAAGGCTCGATAATCAGCTCACGGCATATAGGTGTAAGCAGGGGTAAAGTGCTGTTTTTACAAGTCGGGAGTGGACCTCACCTCCTCTAGGAGGGTCCTCACCTCCTCTAGTGGGGTCCGGGGGCATGAAGATTTTTTTTTAAATATTGAAGTTAAAATCATCAATCTGGTGCACTTTGAGAGCAAAATGAAGCTGATATCTATGGAAACATCTCTCAACACCCATATGAAACAGAACTGTAAACAGATTTTCTATTTCTTCATAGATATTTTACAAATCACTATCACCTATTAAAACAAACCGTTTGAGACCCACTGAGAACTATGTTTAGATAGTGAACTATCTAAACACTGAGAGAGTCCTTTACTTCACCTGAGCTGAGGTTATCTGAGACTCTCAGTCTGACAGGAGAGAGTTCTCCCTCCACCTTGTTGTTGAAAAAGCTCCTTATATCCGTTAGCTTGGCTAGTTAGCACCAGATGCTAACCACAACGATCTCCGGTAGTCGATACCCACCGGTGCGCGAGCTCTCTCGCTCGCTCACTCGCGCACGCACACAAAATGGCTCGTGCCACACACACACAGAGCAGAACTTGAATGAAACACAGAGACCCATAAGTAAGCTACTTGTACTCACGAGGCCTATTATGTGCAGAATCCCTCTCGCTTTCAGGTGGTTTTGATTGAGTGTCCACACATGGACGTTTAAGGACTAAAAAACGATCAATTTCTGACTTTGCTGTTAGCAAATAATTTGGCGCTCTAGCTAACAGGAAGTCACTCAAGTGTCACAAAGTAATTTAGCCTATGGATAGGTCAACAATCGAATGGGTGCTGGCCATTGGCCTAATCAAATCTCCTGTGTTGGTTTTATGTTTTTGGTCAAACATTTGTTTGTTTCACATTTGCATTGATGTAATCAATACTTTTTCTAATTTAATTTAATTTAATAAAAAAATAAATAAAAATAAACATATTTCTTGCGGGTGCTTAGGGGGTGCTTTGGCAATCCTGGGGCGTGCTTCAGCACCCCCTAGCTCCCCCCTGGCGCCGCCCCTGTATACACCCCATGCACTCTGTGTTTGTCCAGCATTATGAAAGGGTGTATCTACCTTTATTTATTTTGTTTTTCTTCTTTTGTTCAGATTTTGGCAAACACAGCTCACACAACAACAGGTAGTTCTTTAACCCTGCATACCCAATCACCGTTACACAATACAAAATACAAACGTATGGTGTGATGGCTGTTGAAAATGCAAGTCATTGACCAGCTAAGAGGCACTGTCAATATAATTGTGATAATCGCATCTCTATGCTAGCTGTTAGCTAAAAAACATTATTGTGTTCTTCTATGTCTATACCTTACTGCATCCTTGCAAATGAATTACCCTCTCTGTAAACAAGAAGGCCAAGTCTCATCTATAGAAACACACTGCATGAATGGGACATCTATGCAGCCTGGCGTTTTAATGTAAACTGACAACTGGATCTAAAAAATGAGCAATAAAAGAAAGTAAAAAGAGCATCTGTGTTATTATAAATGCAGTGTAACGGGAAAAAAACTCAGCTAACTGATCAATTTATTTATTTTATAAATACGTTTATTTTCTACATATCTTTGCCATTTATTGTCTTGCTTATAATAATGATAATAGTCATTTATAAATATCATTTTAGAGCACACATTTGAAATCGAGAATCGGGCTCGATATATGGTTAAATTAAAATCAGTAGTAATTGTAATTTCGCCAGCTGTTACTCTCATGAGCAAGGCAGAAAATAATAGATTTAGCATGCCAAAAAGCTGCTGTGTCGTTTATTGCTCCTCAAACATTAAAACAAATCCAGAGTTACGTGTTTCTGTACTTCCTCTAAGAAGAAAGGACAGTAACAGAAGATCTCTGTGGCTTCAGGCTTGATCGCCGTTCAAATGACAGCGTTGGTTTCCCCAAAAGTGGGCGGGGCTGTAAAGTGACGTAGATTTTACTCTCATCTATTATTCAAAACCATTCCATTTATTCTAACGTAAATTACATGCCAGTCTTTTATCTTTTTATTTATTTGTTTTTATTTTAAATCGTATAATGTCGGACTTTTTTTGCTGTCTGTGAGGAAAAGAAATGGGGCTTAGAGCCTCAAAATATTGAAATCTGTATTTTTTTAATCTTTTTTTCCTTCTAATTTGTTATTCTTTTTTAAATAACACACTGTTATTTACTCAACAATAACACACAATTGTCCTTTTTTTAATTTATTCGTTTAATTCTATAACCTTGGGCTTTTTAGCATGCTTTTTAGCCGTAAATAAAGTCACCAGAAACAGACGTAGGCCTATAAGGGACATTTCGAGCGATACACACCACAAACCCACTGAACTGATTACCCAAGATCCTCAGCTTGAAGCTCGTTGATTGGATGTTTTAGCCGCAATGCACGTTGGGATATGGTGTTAATGCGATATGATATCCGAATGTTCCGAGTGTTCTTGCTTTTCTCTTTGGAAGTCATCACATAACGGCATTGTAATACACGGTTCGGCTGCATTAAATATTACACATCTGCCGTAGTTCTTTATTTATAGAGCCCTGATGAGAAGACTTCTGGACAAATTTGAAGAACTGCCGCCAAAACTGAATATGTGACGTGGATCATAAATATATCAACAATTAAACAACATCTTAAATAATTTTTCACAAAATACGTCTCCTTGCAGTATCAATAGTAATTCGGCTGACTTTTATATTTGATCCAATTGGTAGATAGGTTATATTTACACCATAACGGTGCACAGCTGATAGAAAAGGACTTTCTTTGAATATAACAATGTAAATACTGAGTTGAGAGAATAGTCAGGGGATTTGGGTGATGGGAGACACATCTATGGAATCACAATTTCAATAGCTTACCATTAAATGACGGATATACCTTTCTGTCTATGATGTTTTACAAATCAGATATTAATGTGTAGCAGTAAAACATGAGAAATAGTATAGCAATATCCTGTAAAATTATGTAAAAACATGAATAAAACTACACATCTTCAGATGTTATACATACAAGTGTCCTACACTAATAATAAAAAGTTATTATTAGTATGCTGTGTGTACCTTGTGTGCACCGCCTAGTGGTTAAAGCACGTTATTGAATTATTTTTGTTGAATAATGTTATTTTTGTTGAATAATGTTATTTGATGAAAACAATATTAAGAGTACATACTTTCATAGGGGGAAAGTAGAAGGTCAATGATAGAAATATAGAATATAAAAAATCAAGAAGATGCTGTAAGTGATCTCTACAATAAAACAGTTTAGTGCTGGATGTACAAAGATATTAATTTGAGGATGTGCAAAACAGACGAACAAATTAACCATTATTAACACATTAAAGAATACTTTAGGTTAAGGTTTTCTTTCAAATAAGAAAAAAGCTTTGGGGGTATCTATCTACAGATAAATATTAAGCCTGGCAAAGTACTTAACGTCTAATATATTGCTTTCCTGCAATGTTAACTATGTTGAAGCACTTATTTTAACTGATATTATACACATTAATTATACTCTTATGTATGTAGATAGAATAAGAAATGTGCAGAATTTGACCATTTAATGGTGGAGGTATACACACATATTGATAGATGTCTTGTAATGCACTGTTGAGGAACCTGCAACCCAAGTTTTTCATTCATTGCATAACTACACCGTAGTTGTGTATATGATATGTCAATGAACCTTAGAAAATCTTGAAATCTTGAAAGGGATGTGCACAATAACAATTATATACAGTTTTTTCATTAACTATTAGTAGAAAATAACGAGTAATTAATATACTTTATAGAGATCTGCAGATAAATGTGTAGTCTTCTCAAGCACCAACTATCAAATATCTCTCCTGATTGTTGGCACTTGACAATCACCTTCCCTGAATTTTACTCAGGTGTAACTAAAGTCGGATTTAAGGGTTGTTTATATTTCACATCATTAATCAGAATCTGCAAAGTAACTAAAATAAATGTAGTGGAGTAAAAATACCAGGTTAACCTCTGAATTGTAGTGGAGTAGAACAAAGTAGTATGCTGCTGTAACAAAAACATTTCCCAACTTGGGATCAATAAAGTATATCTTATCTTATCTTATCTTAAGATGATCGATGGCTACTGCCATATTTGCAAAATGTGTCTCTGAACCTTGACAAGTTTATGTTTCAGGCTTATCAATGAACAACAGGTGGGGTCACAGACAAAATACCAGCTGTTAAATAAAGCTCTTGACCTTAGCTGTCATGTGGGTATATTAATTCACCCATTTATTAATTATATGTTTTAAATTTGATAACACCACTGTGTTTCGTATCCCCTAAATCTCCAGGGTGTACACAGTTTAATACTGGCAACTTCTAATTGTGGGAGGGGTGGGGGGGGGGGGGGTGGGCCCGGGGGTTGGACCCGACCAATTCCAGTTTTGGAAAGTCTGCCGTGGTGCCATTCCATTTCATAGAGCTGTTTGACACTCAGCGTAACCTTGTCGCACTGCCACTCCAACATCCAATCACAGGGCTTGATGACTAATCACGGGGTTTGTAAAGCAAGGCGGATGTTGTAGTCCCAAACGATAGCTGGGGATTCTGGGTAGTGTAGTGCCTTCGGAAATTGTAGTGTCTAAAACTATTTGTTTCTTTGAATCAAAGGTTAAAAACACAAAAGCATTGTACACAATTTAAACCAATCAATATTGTGTAATTAACAAGGATAAACTGATGTTTTTTAGTGGATGAGTAATGCAGATATCACTGTGTAATCATTTGACAGTGAGGGGAATATATCCGGTTTTATTATGAAAACTTCGAGACCGTAAAAACAGTTTTCACCCATGCTAACTTTACATGGAAGCTGCATACACGTTATCCTGGCGAGACCTCAAATCATCTTCGTAATATCTATCCAACTATATATCCTACACATCGACTGGACGTGGATTCTAAGAGTACAATATACACTTCTCGCCAGAAATCGAATCAAAAAGCATTTTAATGGCCAAACTATTCCACAATTTAGGATTGTCCAGAGAGGGTTATTTGTGAATAAACGTCCCTCCGGAGTGTTTGCAATGAACGGGCCGGGAGCGTGTTGTTTCTTACACAACCACTAGAGCACCTCTAGTGGTCGTGTAAGCAACAACATACACTTTAAAACGTGTCTCTGGGTCGTAATAAGGGCTTGAACAATCGGCCTATATGGTCGTTTTTTGTAGGAGGACAGGCCGTGTCTCAGGGTGTGTGCAGTTCAGCTGGCAGAGGTGTTCACAGACATCTTCAACAGGTCCCTGCTGCAGTCTGTAGTCCCCACATGTTTTAAACACTCCACCATCGTTCCTGTCCCCAAAAAGACAAAAATCACCAGCCTCAATAACTACCGCCCAGTAGCACTCACCTCCATCATAATGAAGTGCTTTGAGCGGTTATTCAAATCATTCATCACCTCCTCCCTCCCTGACTCTCTGGACCCCCTGCAGTTTGCCTACAGAGCAAACAGGTCCACAGACAACGCCATAGCCCTCACCATCCACACTGCCCTCTCACACCTGGACCAGAGGAACACATATGTGAGAATGCTGTTCATTGATTACAGTTCAGCTTTCAATACCATTGTGCCCTCCAAGCTGGTCATCAAGCTCAGAGACCTTGGGCTCAACAGTGCACTCTGTGATTAGATCCTGAACTTCCTGACGGGCAGACCCCAGGCAGTGCGGGTGGGAAACATCACATCCTCCACCCTGATCCTCAAAACCGGAGCCCCTCAAGGCTGCATGCTTAGCCCTCCCCTCTACTCCCTGTTCACTCACGACTGCATGGCCATACACAGCTCCATCACCATTGTGAAGTTTTCTGACGACACGACCGCCATCGGCCAGATCACAGACGCCGACGAGACGGCATACAAAGAGGAGGTTGAAAACCTGACATCTTGGTGCCAGGATAACAACCTCCATCTCAACGTCAGCAAAACAAAGGAGCTGATTGTGGATTACAGGAAGCAGCAGAGAGAGGTACACGCCCCCATCACCATCAATGGGACTACGGTGTAGAGAGTCAGCAGCTTCAGGTTCCTCTGTGTCCACATCACTGAGGACCTGACATGGACTCTTCAGACTACCACCATCACCAAAAAAGCTTGACAGCGGCTCTTCTTCCTCCGCAGGCTGAGGAGGTTCAATATGGACTCCAGGATACTCTGCAACTTCTACAGGTGCACCATAGAGAGTATCCTGACTGGCTGCATCATGGCCTGGTACGGCAGCTGCACCGCCCTCAATCGTAAGGCTTTACAGAGGGTGGTGAAAACTGCACAGAGCATCACCAGGACGGAGCTGCCATTCATGGAGGACCTTTACTCCCAGCGGCTCAGGAAGAAATCCCTCCGGATTATAAAAGACCCCTAACTGTTCTGTCTGCTGCCGTCTGGCAGGCGTTACCGCAACATCCGGACTAAAACCACAGATGAGACAGTTTCATCCCACAGGCAATAAGACTGCTAAACAACTGAACTGCTGAAACAACATATGTTAAACACCTGAACTGTTGAAACAACATCCATAACATTCATCTGCTACTTAGTAATTATTTATCTATTTCTCTAATATATCATTCCAATAACTTGCATATCGACTCTTATTGCACTATTTCACTTTTTTAAACAATTTTTATTTTTGTATTTACTATTTACTTGCACTATATTTTTCTGTTTATCTGTGTTATTGTGTTGCACTGTTACCATAACTACACTGTAGCTATGTTCGTATGACAAAATAAAGAACCTTGAACCTCTTCTTTCTTCTTTTTTTTTAGGTATAAAAGTCACGGCTCACCACTGCATCTAATGAAACCCTTTTCTCTATCCTCGGTGCAAAGATAAATGCACTGCAAATCAGGCGAGTGTAGAGACAGTGTCATTAATCTCAAGCTTTACCTAAGGTTTATGGAATGGTGCTTAATAAAGCCTCACACATACAGACTGTTCTTTGCTATAACTAGTAATGATTATAGGATATTAATGTCTGCTGAAACTAATGAATCTGCAGCACACACATGACCTCTTTTGGCACTGAGCTGCATTACAGTAATAACTCCCCACAAAGCGGACTTCTCCATTTTTATCTCCTTTCACTTATTTTCATCCTGATATCGTGGACATATTCCCCCGTATCTCTTCCTCTCCCAACCTCCCTCTCTGTCTCCCCCTCTCACAGAGCTACATTCACACCTCCTCCCCCTCCTCCTCTATCGCAACCCTCCCTTTTTATTACCCGCTGCCAGTGACATCAAGTGCAGCAGGAGACGTGAGGAATCCAGTGAGTAAGGCTCCGTCTCTGCTGTCAGACAGGCCTCAGTCACAGTCCCTACCCCTGTCTGGTGCTGAGGTATACACATATGGCAAATTAATCCCAATGCCCTGTCTGCCGCACATAGTGCTCATGTCAAAAGTACTACGCTGTATGGAGACTTGGGTGACATTTTCGAAAGACAGACACTCAGTGGGAAGCCATTACAGTAAGAAACAACACATCGAGAGGAAGCGATGGAGAGCGGCGGGCCTAATGAAAGAAAAGACTACGAGAAAAAGTGAAAGAAAGAGGATTAAACAGGCAGGCTAATGAAGGGTAAACGAAGGGACACAAATAAAGCTGCTAATGAGACAGATGCTTCAACCTGCTGTGACCTTTTCCTCTTTATCTAATCATGCATGCCTTATTATGGTCTTTTTATTCACTGTTTACCATTAATAATAGTTGTTGCTGTCTCTTAAGCGGCCATTCAGCACGCACACAGATTATAGGCTCAAATCAAAACCATTTGTTTTACTTACCCTCATTTGTTTCACTTACTCTCGTATCTATTGATTCCATTCATCCCTGATCCGACATTCATACTGCGCAATAACAAGCATCAGTTAATATTGGTTTAAAGAAGAGATGGCTTTTTTTAAGATGGTGCAGCCCGTTTGATGGATAGAGAAATGTGCTGAAGATAAGGCTGGCGACTCATTCAGGTCAAATAAACACAGAAAAAAAACGTTTGGAAGCGCCTGACCTGAGGGTTAACTTGGATCCAGCATCAAATCTCACAGCAGCTCAGTAGTCAATACTGGCAAGGGAGCAGGGCTACATGCCAGTATTTATTGCTGTTGCCATGCTGGTGGGATCAGGGAAAGCAAACGCCCTTTTCTTTTGCCAGGTGGCAGAGAACACTTTCTTTTCTGACACTGCTGACAAATGCCACTGCTATTTTAGTTAACCTCTAAATGTGGCTTTGATACAGCATTTTATGAACACCAAAAGTGCACCAACACAAAGGGACATAATGTTACCTGTGTACGTGTTTGATTCTGCAAATGAAGATTTGAATCCACTGCTTTGACTTTTTACCAATCTGCGGAGCCTCCACCAGATGTTCTACCACAGCTGGATCTGTGCTATCAGGTGCTTCAAATTGACCATACTGGATTTAATTGCTTGGTTACTTTGTTATCTTCATCCAAATGTAGTTTCTGAAATCATTTTACAAGCTAACTAAATCAAGCCGCCATATGTCCTTGGTGTGTTTTCGCCAGCTTAGAATGAATGGAGCTCTTCAACAACAACAACTGCTGCTCTCGCCCCTCGAGAACCCGTACTAAGACTTGGAGCGTGCTGCTGTTGTTACAGCATTACGCTTTCCCTTCCAAGATGGAGGGGCTCAATCAAATGACTAATGGCATTTTTACACAGATTATTTGAGATTAGCTCAGCTGCAGAGAAGACAACAAGACTGCAATATGGTTGGAAGGAACATGTCTTTTTTTTTGTCAATTCTTAAAGAAAACAAGTCCCTGGAGAACTATTTCAAAGGTCCATTCTGGAGAGTGAAATTAAATGCTGCATTGTTTGGTCTTTAAAACAAGGTATTTTCTTTCTCAGTGGATGTCCCGGCACCCATCGCTGCTCTGAATGCTAGACGAGTACAAAAGAAGACAAACTCAGATGAATCAAAAACATATTTTTTGTTTTATTGTATGACTGGGTGAGAATATATTAGTGCTCCAAAAAATCAATGTAATAACGTTGCACCTCTCTCATTCAGTGAATATGGTGTACTTTGAGAGTGGAGGCTATTGTGCTTTGTGATACCAAGAGGTTTCTCTAGGTCAAGGCTATTTGGTAGATGTTTTCAAAACAACACAAATCTAGGTATCGCTTTTAATGCCTTCTTTGTTTTTCATTAGCTTTCCTTTTTCTCAGACTGGAATTACTCTTTCAAAACAACCCTAACATAAAGGAAATAGTCGCTTTGTATGCGATAAAGTGTAAGAAATAGCGAATCCTATTTTTGCCTCTGAATGTTCCCGATTCCGATATGATGCGTATATATTGAGTGTGTATTTATGTCGCTAGAGCTGTTTTGTGTTGTTTTGTGTGGAGAGTGCAGATCCATGTAGGTCGAGAAAACAACAGCACTTGGTTTAGGGGAAGGGAGGGAAGTGGCAGGACTACTGGGATCAGAGATCAAACCAATCGCCTGCAGTGAGAGGAGAAAGTAGAGAAGGGAGAGGAGGAGGAGAGTTTGATGGAGAGAGTTACAGAAAAGTGCTCTTATACACAGCCTACGGGACTCTCAGGTGTGAGGGAGGAAAAGACGAATGTCTATTTTCCGATCTCATTCCTGTTGAAATCATTCTCTCCATCCTAAGTATTGAGGTTGTGTGTGTGTGTGTGTGTGTGTGTGTGTGTGTGTGTGTGTGTGTGTGT
>CALSBZ010043889.1:4221889-4247179 GCA_943591055.1 Gobionotothen gibberifrons | reverse complement strand
TGTGTGTGTGTGTGTGTGTGTGTGTGTGTGTGTGTGTGTGTGTGTGTCATAGTATCTTCCAGCTTGCCTGGAGACATGGCACTGTGTTTCGCAGCTAGATCAGCAGTAACAACCATTTCCACTACCAGAGCTGTCACATGCCGTCGCGAACAAAGCTACAGCCCCCACTGCTAACACAGGTCACATTTAACAAGGAAAACAGCATGGACTGTACCCATACTGTGCTTAATGCTTGTTTCACATCAAAACTATATCTAATTTCATGTACACTAATAACACACACTCACACACAAAACACTTGCTTTACACACACACTTTTACACGTCACATTTTCCAAAATTAAAGCTAATTTAAAAGTAAGGTTAAACGATGTTTAATATTTAGGGACAAAATTAGCATTGTTTGAAGCTATTAAATAAATTAGGGACAAATTGGAATCTATATCGAATTTGACTTGAAAACACCACTTTCTATTGAAACACCACATCTTGAAACATGTCTGCTGTTAGCAGGTGTCTTCAAAACCGAGTTGAAGGCAGTTAGACTCCTCACAATTGACCAAAAAACAAGTGATCGATGGACTACGACTTGTTGTCAGGAAGTTGGTTTCATTACATTTTTATGGACCTGATTTTGACACCAGGGAAATACACAAAGCAAAGCCTGAGGACATACAAGAGTCTCAACACTGACACGATAGATATTTTGGTTTAAGCTGGACATTTTAAGCTTGAGTGAAGCTAACAATGCCATTTGTTATTGCTAGCTGTAATTGCTAACCCGGCAAACCAGCTTAAGTCAATAATGGTGAAATTGTCCTTTTCTTTTTGAAATCATTTGCATAGCATATCTTACTATTCTAGACTAGTGCTTTCATTTTTTTCATTCACAAGTTTTCGAGCAACACAGCTCACTGGCCGTTTCTCAATGTCGAGTAAACCTGCTGCAGAGCCAGAAAAAGAAAAAAACGACAATATTAATCTGAACGAGAGAGATGAGTTATTGTTATTACAACTTGACTTCACTATTATTTAACAACTCCTTTTATTGGGTCCTTTTATTGGGTTAAGTACATTGTCAGAATAAGTGAGAAATGGATTTCACTTCTGTTAGACAGCTATCATACATACTGAAGAAATATTGACTGTGAATGTATGCAATATGTATGGCATTCATAATTTATATCTAATTACATTAACTGTGAAAGTCCTTCATTTTATTTCAAATAAAATAAAATAACAAAAGATTTTTGTATAGATATTTGAGACTTTTATGACTCGCGCATGCACGATGCAAATCGGGCAGCCGTCTAGACGTCAAATGTCCTATTTGAGTTGCCGTATGGAGTTGTCCAATATGGCAGACCATCTCGCACATGCGCAGTACGGATCGGGCAGGGGGACAGATCGGGTAGTGACAGTGGCTCTGCAGCAGGTATACTTAGTCGACATTGAGAAACGAGAAAGCTCTTTGAAACGGAATAAAGCCCATCGTCGGCACACTATCCAAAACATGATTCGAACGAGTCCCCCCCAGAACTACACATGCTGGCTATATGTGTGTTTCGTAACATGTCCTATGGTGCGTCTCTACTGGGAATTGTAGTTTTAAAATACATTTTCGTATTTTATCATAATTAGAAGTTGCCAGTATTAAACTGTGTACATACCTGGAGGTGTAGGGGATGGGAAACACATTGGTGTATCACATTTAAAAAAATATCATTTATAAATCGGTGAAAATTGCTTGTGTCCATATAATGGACAGCATTAATATTCCCACATGACAGCTCAAGTCAGAAGATATTTATTTAACAGCTGGTCTTATGTCTGTGACCCCTCCTGTTGTTAATTAATAAGCCCTGAAACATGCACTT
Organism: Gobionotothen gibberifrons; assembly: GCA_943591055.1. Lineage (NCBI taxonomy): Eukaryota > Metazoa > Chordata > Actinopteri > Perciformes > Nototheniidae > Gobionotothen > Gobionotothen gibberifrons. The sequence continues at coordinate 4,245,303 of CALSBZ010043889.1, read as the reverse complement.
GTCAAGGTTCAGAGGCACATTTTGCAAATATGGCATTAGCCATCGATCATCTTAAGATAAGATAAGATATACTTTATTGATCGCAAGTTGGGAAATGTTTTTGTTACAGCAGCATGTACAACATTTACACTTTATTGTTACTTTGTAATTCTACTCCACCACAATTCAGAGGTTAACCTGCACTGTAAAATGTTTGGCTGTACAATTACAGTAAATTACTGGCTACTAGTTGCATGGATTTCACAGTAATTTGCTGTAGATATTTTACAGTAAATTAGAATAAAAGTACAACTAGATACTGTGACTTTACAGTTGCCATGCCCATGGAATTACTGTGATATAGCAGTACAGAGCTGTGGTATTATGGTACCTTGCTGTACATAAATTACCTGTATTTTTACACTTTTACTGTAGAAGTAATGCAACACAGTAGCCAGTAATTTACTGTAAATATAAAAATGTAAATAATACGATAATATATTGTACATTTGACTAGTTAACTGGGATTTTGCCATACTGTAACTACACAATTCAATCAGCTCAATCAACAAAGAAAAACAAAGAAAATGCCCATTTTAACTTTGTATTACTCCATTGAAGTGCAAAGTACATTTCACAGTGACTTGGACATGTTGTTACGGCCCCGATCTACTCCCCGGTAGTGGCTCATGCTGAGACCCGCAACATGAAAGAATACACGCAATAACCGGTACTTGGTAACGAGCATTTATTGATAATCAGCCGTTTGCTCACACAAGCGAAACGGGAAACAAAAAGAGGCCAAAAGGAACAAACAGAAGGAGGGAACCCGAGCCAGCCACACCACAGGCCGTAGGACCCAGAGCTCAAATATAAACCCTGTATGGGAAACAAAATAAAGCCACGAAAACTGGACTACCAGTTCCTCCAGGCTAAACATAAACACATCTGCAAAAATATGGCTTACAGCTCAAAATGGCAAAGAGGTATTCTAAGGAGAGTGTCTCCCGGCCTTAGGATAGGCGAGACATCCTTCTCCTCCAGCTTCTCTTTATATAACATGGCTGAGTGGAATTTGTAACACCTGGGCAGAGGCGGAGCCAGGGGCAGACCAGGTGCACCTGGGCAGAGGCGGAGCCAGGGGCAGACCAGGTGCACCTGAAAACAAGGGGGGAGCACGTAACACATGTCTACACAGACATCCACTCGAAGTCAACCATTTTTCTGAAGAATGTGCTGACATGGGGTTTAAATTGCCATGCCTCTTTTTGGCTTTCGAGCCCGTCTCAGGATTAATGCCCAGGAAGCACCTGAAAACAATAAGCCAAGACAACAATTTCAATGTTACATAGATTTATATGTTGCATCGTTTATTTTAAGGCTCATGCAGCGGTGCCACTTTCAATATAATTAAAACCTGCACCAAAGAAAGAAAAAGCCAAGCAAGAGCGATACATGCAAGAAAATCCCTTAATTTGTTGTGTTATCACAGAGGATGGTCTGAATACAGTATTTTACTGTGAAATAATACAGCAACATGTTGTGAAATCCTGGTAATCATTTATCCTGTACATTCACAGTAATGAACTGTGCCTGCATTGATTTCACTGTGAAATTCAAAATTACACTATTATATTGTGAACATTACAGGTAAAGACTGTAAAGTGGTAAAACGGTAATTTATTGTAAAATATTACAGCTAAATATTGTGAAATCATGGTAATATTTTACAGTGCACAACTACGGTGTAGTAAAAAAAAAATTGAAAAACTTGGGTCACAGGTTCCTCAACAGTGCATTACAAGAGATATATCTTAACCTAATTATTTAATGTTTTGATAAAGGTTAATTAGTTTGTCTGTTTTGCACATGCCCCGATTAATATCTTTGTACATCCGGCACTAAACTGTTTTATTCTAGAGATCACTTACAGTATCTTCTTGATATTTTCTATTCTATATTTCTATCAGACCTTCTACTTTCCCCCTATTTTGCATGTACTCTTAATATTTAAATGTTTTCATCAAATATAACACATGCAACAAAACATGCAGCACAACTTAGACAAGGCAAGTTTATTTATATAGCACCTTTCAACACAAGGCAATTAAAAGTGCTTTACATTTACACACAAGACATTAAGAAAAAGGCATTTAAAAACAGTCATTAAAAAGCAACACTATCTTCCTGCATTGCAATTACTCTCAACGTGTAATAACGTGCTTTAATCACTAAATGGTGCGGGTTAAACTGTCCCGTTTACAGTGTTAACACAATACATTATACTGCTGTTTCCGGTTTAGTTTACGACGGATATATTTTGTTATCCACACATATATTGTTTTGATATTTGTAACACAAAAGCGATGGAAAAACCCCACAGCAACACAGATGGTCTTTACACGACCCAGCGGTCTAGTTAATACTAAATAATAATATCAAAACAAAATATTACTACTAACTTTATTGTGAAATTAAAACAGAACGGTAAAAGAATAGATTCCGGTTTATTCTGGGGTCCGATCTCTGTAGATACATAAAGAACTATGACAGATGTGTAATATTTAATGCAGCCAAACCATTTATTACAATGCATTTATGTGATGACTTTCAAGAGTAAAACAAGCACTGCTGAATAAAGTATGATTTTATCCTTTACGAGTTGGAGGTCAACCAATCACAGAGCTTGAGGACTAATCACAGGGTTTGTCGAGCAAAGCTGACTGGCGTCGTCCCAAACGATAGCTGAGGATTATAGGTAGTGTAGTGTCTTCGGCAATCCTAACTCCGAAGAAATATTTGTTTCTCAGAATCGAAGGGGAAAAACACAAAAGCATTGTACACAATTTAAACCAATTAATGTTGTGTAATTGACAAGGATAAACTGATGTTTTTTAGTCGATGAGTAGTGCAGATATCACTGTAAAATCAATCGACAGAAAGGAGAATACTTACTTCCGGGTGTAAAATTCTCCGTTATCCAATGGGAATGGACGCTCACATTGCCTTTAACTGCCGCCAACATGTACCGATGCGGTGCTTCCCTGAGCGTCAAATACTGCTGCCGATGGGAATACATTGCAATCAGTTGAAAGCTCTTTGCGTCCGTTTATGAAGCTGAAGGAGCCTCGGCGCGTCACAACTGCACGCCATGGGACCCTGACCAAGCGTCGCTATTGGACGATCAGGGAGTGAGACTGTGTTGTTTCGAGAAACCCAAGCTGAAAGCTAATGCTGCTACTCAGTATTCTTGTGTGTAACCGCATTGACTTTTGCCTACAGTGACGTCACTTGCACAACTTCTAAAGCAATGTTAATAGAAAGATAATATAAAAAACCCATTTAGTGTTTGTTAAATTTGTATGGATTTTATCTACAAAGTGAAATAAACATAGTTAGTTTTAAATTCCCCCTTTCCACTCAAGGCTAATCCTTAAATGGTTGAAAATGAAATGGGGAATTGACAGCCATTATGTAGAAAGCATTGTTCTCAGCCAGCTCAGTGTCTCCCTGAAAATCCTCATTATTGTGCAAAAGAAAACAATTAAACATGCATCTGGTTCAGAGGTGGGTAGCAATAATACATTGATGAAACAACTACTCACAAACACTATTGCACAAATAATAGATCCAGCACCATTCTCCTTTTCTCATTCCCTCTCACTATTTGTAATATAAGCATAGAAGAAAAGGATATTTCATCGAGTGCCACCAGGGACACGATATAATGGAAAGGAAGATAAAAACAAGGAGAAGAGGGAGATATAAAGGACACAGATAGATAGATGGATAGACAGAGAGGAGTAAGGACGTGCTGGCTCGTCCCGAGGGAGGTGCTGGCCTTAATTATGCTCATGTGGCTCATCAGTCTCCAGGCTGGCCTATAGCCTCCACGTCCTTTCTTATCGTACACTGGGAATTATACATCGCTGCGGTGTTTGTCCATAAAATTAGTCTGACAGATTAACAGCTAAACACCCACAGATCACACCGGTGGCCCATGGGGACTCTGCTGCCTGGGGAGCCCTGCCCAGTCAAAGAGAAAGATAGATGCAGAGAGGGAAAGTAAAAGCTTCTCTTCGGTTTCTCATCCTCCGAGGCACACAGAGAACTTTACCTGCTCGGTTATTTCTGTCTGTATATCTCGAAAGCCTCAAAGGCAGCAAGGAGGCTAACGTTTTGGAAATAAGGAAAAAGAGAAGGAGAAAAAAAACAAGTGAGAGGACGACATTGGGTATAATGGGGATGGATGGGGCAATGTAAAGGCTTGCATAGAAGGGATGTGAGGAGATTCAAGTCAAGCAGGGACTTGCTAATTGGAACAACAGCAGCGGTACTCTATTCCTGCGTGTCTAATTCTACGACAGGAAGTATTGTAAGTGACATCTTCCACTCAGCGTAGTGCTTTACAGACACAAATGTTAAGAATAGGGCCAAATACCCAGGAGAGGAAGCATTTCATTACTTTATAATGGCTCGATAGAATGTGCACTCAACGAAGAGAAGCGGAATGTAGATTTTTGAAAATGTAAAAGTGAAATAACAAACAAGATATTTGAGAAGCAAATCCTGGCTGGAATTATTCCAACACATGTTTTTTTATTGCAGGGTTTAAATGTTAACATGGAAAGTAATAACTCCGAAGCGTCTAAGCCTGCTTGATTATGTCTTTTAAGAGAGAATGAAATTGACTTTTCAGATTGACAGCATCCAGGGGGATTTTAAAGACCTTTGGGTATTTTATGTCAATACTTTTTAATATAACAGTGCAGTGTGCTTGTGTTGAAGTGTTAAACCGAAAAAATAAAATCATTTGACGTCAGCACCTTCAGGTTTGTCCCATGGTGAAATTAAAGAGCTCTTTAGGGCTTTCAAAAAGACTGTAGACAGGTGTTTTGGTAGCAGACAAATCCGTACATTTGACAGGCTGTTTCATTTGTACCTTTCCTCTTTTCATGAAGCAAACACTATTATATGGTATAATTAAGTGCAACATATCCATGTTTTTAAAGCATTGACGATAATAATTTATATTTAATATCAAATGTAGAGATGCATTCTTTGAAATGCAAAATGGGTGAGAAGAAAAAAAAAAACTCAGCAAATGTGTCATTTGCAAAACAGAATAATGAATAACTGTAAAAGTTATCACTATAAATGAGTGTTAAGCAGCACCAAGACACTGGTGCTAAAACATACTGTCACTTGATCAAAAGACCCTTACGCATGTGTCAACTCCCGGAGAGAGTACGCTTACAGCATGCAGCTTTTTCTTCAGGCCTTGAAGTGAATGTGTTGTGCAGCTGCGGCACATAGTACCACAGACTAAATGAAATGCTGCTTTTGTTTATTCTCATTCTAAGAAACAACCACTCCAGTGTGCTGCGAGCATAAACACCAAGTTCCCTCAGATCTATTCATTTTCTTTCTGTTTTGATCACAACAGCATGACAGACAAAGTGGTTGCATTGAGAGGCGGTGTTATTCCGAGGAGGGGCTTTCTCCTCTCCACTTTACTCTGGCGGCAGAAATATTATTCAGCATTATCTCTATGTACAGCTAAACCTGTTCTCTTCACAAAAGCCAGCTTTTCAGGAGGAGACAATAGTGTGCAGCTCGAGGAGCTCTGTTGTAATTGAGTATTAATGAAGGTGGCGAGGAGGTGGATGCCTGATGTCTGATCTGTTAGCAGTGGCAGGGCCTCTGTGGTGCAGGCAGCTAGTGTCTCTGTGTTTTAGAGGATTTGGTTATCTATTATGTATGAAGGATTAGTCTCCTTCTGCTCTCTCCACCGGCGGGATATCAGCTCCTCGATAGCCTTGACTGCCAGGCTCCAAACTTGTTAGCAGATTTAGCGCCCCCACCACACACCCCCCGCCCTCAGAGTCCTGTTTAACCTTGAGGACAGAGAGCCAGAAGTCCTGCTAACGATCAAATTCCTGGTGGGAAACACTGCTCGTGGTCTCTGGTACATAACTGGTGGCTCAGGTGGCCTGGGACACGGTAAGCGGTTAGAGCCAAAATGGAACACACATAAACACAGGTACTGTAGGAAACACACACACACACACACATACTGTATATCCGCAGACGCATAACCGCCACACACACTGGTTCCTGCATATATATGCACACAATGGGGCTGCTGGGTTCAGCTGCTCACCGACAGCTTAGAATTGGCTTGTTTCATATGCATATAAATATTAATAAAAGACCCTCGACGGGCCACAGTCCGGCTATGCTCCTTTAATCTCTTACAATTGAAAGCCAAGGCTCATGAGATGAGGAGAGGAGGCATAGGGAAAGGGAGAATGGGAGAGAGACAGGAAAAAAGAAAGGAAAGAGGGAGTATAAAAGGCCTTTGTGATTTATCATTCTGAACATTTCTCAGATGTGGAGAAGGTCTGCAATCCATCAAGATCTCTTTTCTTATTAAATTCTTCTGGATACACTTTCCACTCCCTAAATGTGGTTCACTGTCCCTTTTGATTTGATGCATACATAGATAAAGGACCAACAACTAAGTGAAACACCCATGCCTTGGGAGACAAAGTAAGGTTTATGAAATTACATTTGTGCGATATGTACATGACAGCACTAATGCCATGTCCCTGATGATTTAGCACAGAAGCCTCGTGGCTTTCTTACTTGTCTATATCAGTGCTGCTGACACAGTTCTTTGTAAGAAAAATGCAGAATATTAAAGGGTTTATGAGCTTCGGAGAAGTATTTCCTATGTGTGCAAAACTAGGAAACTACTTACAAAATGGTGAATCTTAAGTAAAACATTATTTATAGAGCACTTTCTAAACACAAACTCACTTACACTCTTCTTTCAATTTCCTGGATCTGAGTACAATGTAGAAATGCAAGCCCTAAAAAGATTTATAACGTAAACCAAATACTAGCCTATTTTGACAGTCATGTATTAAAATCAACCCTTTTTCACAAACAAAAAGAATTTACTCAGAAAAATATATTTGTGAGAAACCTAACTGAATTATTTATTTTCCACGTCATTCGTTACATGTCTTGTTCGCCATTGGTGGTCATGTAACTTGTTTGTCACTGACGTTTATGTCATCTTTACTCTTTTACTTACCTCAACCAAGGAATTTTGTTGCCAAAACAGCTGCTGCTCGAGTCCTCACTGACACTAAGAAAGTGGATCACATCACTCCTGTCTTTACACTGGCTTCCTGTCTGTCAAAGAATTGATTTCAAAATACTGCTGCTGGTTTATAAAGCACTGAATGGTTTAGGCCCTAAATACATTTCTGATCTCCTGCTAAATTATGAACCATCCAGATCTCTCAGGTCTTCAGGGACTGGTCTGCTTTACCAGAACTAAACATGGTAAAGCAGCGTTCAGTTATTATGCTCCAAATATCTGGAACAAACTCCCAGAAACCTGCAGGTCCGCTGCAACTCTGACTACTTTTAAATCCAGGCTGAAGACTTTTCTTTTTGTCGCTGCTTTTAATTGAACTATTCATATCTTAGACTGCACTGTAACTTTTATCCATGTATTTTTTCTTTTAATGTTTATTTTATTAGCTTTTCTTTTTAATGACTGATTTTCTTTTATTAGCTTTTCTTTTTAATGACTGATTTTAAATGCCATTTTCTTAATGTCTTTCATTTTTTGTAAAGCACTTTGAATTGCCTTGTGTTGAAAAGTGCTATATAAATAAACTTGCCTTGCCTTGCCTTGCCTAAACTTAAATTTTATAGCAACTTCCTAAATGTTTTAAGCAAGTGGTAATTGACATGCCATCCCTGATGTTAAAGGGCATTACTAATAGCTAGCTTGTTTGCAGTGTATTGCCATTAAACAAACTGTCATTTTTGACCACTTGGGTGTGAGAATTTGTTTGACCAAATATAATGTGCACATCATTTTCTAGCCATTTTCTTTCACATTTCTACTTTCAAATACATGTGTTTGATTTTAGGGAAGCGATCATCAAAGCTTTTCTGTGTCAACGCCCTCTTATGCAGAATTTAACAATATCAAACGTTGGTGACAGACAGCAACACACTTTGCCAACAGATCCGAATTGACTCATTCTACTGACAAGGACATGACCTCCCACTGCCACCATTTCTGTTAGTTGGAAAGCCCAAATATTCTGGAGGTACTGCTACAATGACAACAATTGGATGACCAAATTGTTGAAATTGTTCATATAACAGAAGTTTAACTCATGTTTTTATTTTGACTACAGTTTTAACTGATATGTATTGCCAGGGTGAAACACATCCCAAGTCCCCAATACTGTTTTACTCAGTTCAAATTAAACAATAAAAACAACACATAACTGTTTTTATTGCTTTGATTGGTAATGAAAAGCATTGTAGGGTAGCTAAAGCAAACATGTTTTTGTAACTGAAAAGAATGACTAGAACTGCATTTGATGTATTTTTTCATTTGCAAATTTGAAAAAGCAAAAAATAAATTACTTACCACTATTTGTAAGAATGTCTCTAGTTAAATGTCATGTTAGATGTAATAATGTAGATAAAAAACTCAAGGCACAAAGGCAGCATAAAAGAGACAAAGGAGGAAAGTGCACGGGCACTGGCCACCACCAGTGGCTTTCTAATGATGAAGTAGTTGCCATGGTGACAAGCCTTTATGAGACTCTATGAGCCCTAGCCCCGTACCAGTGTGTTTGCGTGTCTGTATGTGTGCTCGTGTCCTGAGCACATGCCATGCCAAGCCTGCCTCCCTCACCGTGTCCTCAGGCGGGCTCGGAGGCTGTGAGTCAGCCTGAAGAAGCCAGGCTGTGATAAGATGTTCCCAGCAGCCTTCAGTCCAGATATGTGCCCTTTCTCCAAGGCTTGCATACAGTGCCGCAACATTCCCTGGCTCTCCTACTGTGCCAACCCCAGACATGACACTCCATGGGGGTGGGGGGGTGGGGGGGTTGGGTCTGCGTGTCCACTTATAGCCTCAGCCCTGACCTTTTTTTTCTGGTGGCTCTCCTCCGGCCCTTGGCTTTCTCACTAGCTTGACTCGACCAACCAAGCCACAGCCTCTGTCCCTGTGTGTTGTCCCCATTTGCCACAGTATTGAGCGGAGAATCAGGCGGGGGACCTCTGCCTAATGCTTCCCGATTGCTGTTAATTCAATAAGTGAGTAGCCCTGTCTTGATTTGCCCTTGTGGGGAGAGTACATGGACAGGAAAATACATGGATACAATGGTAAGTAGGGAACAGATAAAGATAAATGGAAGAGAAACACAATACCAGAGAGGGTATCTTGTCTCACTTTATCACTCAAACATCTAAGAGTGTTAATGAGGCTGGATGTATCCTTCCATATCCTCTTCATTCGTCTATCCAAGACATGACGTAATGAGTTAGTCTTCACCAGTGCCTACTTGACACATGAATCTACAGGGGCTCAAACTCTGGAGGCTTCCAAGGGACCACAATAAGACAAGTAGAGGAGAAGGGGCCCCTCATTGTACATTGTACAATGTTGCTGCTTGTCCAAAGCTCACATGCACTATTTTAAGGAGAGCCACAATGGAAATTCATGTGATGTTGTTGTTATAAAACTTAAAACTTAAAAATACCATGCAGACATATTACCTACCGTGAGTGAGTGAATTCTCAGCCAATACTTTTGTATTGGTATCTTAGTAGTTCTTTCTGTTTTATATATTTTTGTTTCAATTTATTAAGCAGAGTGATATGTGACTAGCCAACAAAACATTTATTTGTTTTAATTCTTTGGCCAACATGAACTGTTGATTTGATGAGCATGCACTGTAAACAGTTGTCTATTTAATTGAATGTTTTGCTTAGAACTATCTGCTAAAAACCACATTGATGAGATGGTGAGATGGAATAAAATAGTAGTTGTAGCCTGCGAATCCAAAACATCAAGCGAAAAACGCTTAGGGAAAACGCTCTTGGTTGTTTGATTTTCCTTTGGGCGAGGCTTGCCCAATGCAGTGCTCTTGCAAGATGGATATTGGTGGTTAATCTCATCTTAAAAGGCAGAGATTCGCAGGCTTATGAGCACCATCTAAGTCCTGTGAGTCAGACTTTTGTTAATATAAAAATATCGATTAAAATCCTTAATGAATGGTAAAGAAAAGGGCAGTTTGTTTTTAAAAACCAACCAAATGCCATTGTAGGATTTCTTTAATTCCTAGATCATGCTGTTATTTTATCTAAAGCCACATCACTGTTACAGCTGAAGTAAATTCAGGTGAATCGGAGGAACCTTTTTTATATTACAAAATTGAGGGGCCAGGTGATCAATTTAATTTTAAAACTTTAAAACACATTGCAGGAAACAATAGTTTTTCTTCTTCCTTAGATGGCTGTGCTCTCTTGCAGACACCCTAAAGAAAGGGTGTGGGCGTTTGCCCCTTGATATTTGGCTGGTGTCACCGTCTAGCTGTGTGACACGCTTTTTACTCAGATGGCTGCTTACGGCGCTGCTCTGAGAGCGAGAAGATCAGCACGTCATACAGGGAGGTTCACAAACAAGTCGTCTCTGAAATCCTGCAGACAAGCGCTCATCAATTAGCCTGGTCTTAGACGATAACGTAGCTGTTCTCACTGGCTGTTACATCACACTCCATTTCATTTACAAGAGGAGGCACACACTGTCTCTGTGAAAACAGTATAATGAAAGCAACAAGGATTCCTCCTGTCAGTGTGTCATAATATCTTAGCTATTTCCATAGAATCTTTAAAAATTAAACGCAATTCATATACACATGTATGATCTATGAAAAATCCATTGCCGGCTTCGCTCTCTATGCACTTAGCACATCTCCTTGCCTTTAAGGTATCATGCCAATTTGAAGAGCTCTTAAACAGAATAAGGTTATGCATTTCTAACCCGCAAGCCTCAAAGCAGGTTGTGAGTTATAACCCGACGGGAAAAGAGAGGTTCTGAAATCTCCTTATACGAGACTCGAAGGTTCTAAGATCAAATTCCTCCGAGCCATACTTGAGAGGGAAATGCTGAAATGGGCTCAGAGGCATCTCAACCCCCTCCACAAGACAAGTGGAGTGTGGGATATTCCTGCTTCTCCGCACAAACAGATCCATCTGACATGACAGACCTTAACCCCTGAGGGCCCACTTAACTCACTACCACATTAATTGAATCTGGCCCTTGTGAAAGCACTCCAGAAACCCTACACCATGAAATCCGGTATAGAAAAACGGCGGATTTGGAGCAAAAGAGAATGCACGTCATGGCTTTGAGACTTGATGTGTTTTGAAGCTAATGAAGCAAGAGGCTGTGATGTGTGTTCCTCAGATCATTACGTTGAATCAGCTGAGATTCATCTGAAAATGCTGCTTTATGGGGCAATTCTCACAGATAGCTGGTTACATCTCATTGTCTCCATGTTTCTGCTGTGCTCTCATTCCAATCCCTCATTTTTCCGCCGGTAATGGAGAGGTCATCTGAGTGCATTTTTCGTATCTGTGCTCCTTGTGGGATCTCCGCAGAGAAAAAAGGTTGGCCTCTTGGTATGTAATCACCCTCCTCCACTTCGCAGGTGAGGAAGGTAAGGGCATGATCTCGGAGAAGACGAGAGCATGTACGCACATACACACAGAGAGGGAGAAAGACACACTTAAAGCAAACACACTACCCTCTGCAAACACATTCCTTCCGTTCACCTCAATATAACCCCCGTGTTTACTCCCAAGAACAACATTTTCACTCTGCCTCACTCCGTCCGAGGATTAATTCACTGGATAGAGGCTGATAATATAGACCTACAGAAATCATGGTGCTCCTCCTTTTACAAATGTCAGATAAAGTCATCATCATCATTTTATTACACAAAGCCGATTACTCCTCCAGCCAGGCGCGCATGGGGATAAAAGTGGGGATCGGGTGGAGAGCCCTGACACAAATTGGATTTCTGCTCTCCTATATCCTTAAATATAGATTTATTATCCATTAACACACCAGTATCCCCAGCTAGTTGTAACACAGGGATTTACGCTAATGAATAGAAATTCATGCCATGTATAAAATTGTATTATTTACTTTCCTTGATTGAATTTAGAGCAGAAAAATGCAAATGTGTAAAAGGGTGCAGGGAAAGCACCTCTTTTTTAAACATGACTGAACATGCAGATGTTGCATTAGCATGAATTAGCTTTTCCCAACAGTAGAATTATTATGTGTAATGTTGAATGTCTGGTAGATCACATTACGCATGTTGTTCTAAGGTTATTTGAATAACAAATCACCGTTAAGCTCAAAACTAGGCAGAGCTTCTGTGTGTGTTTCATGCATATGTGCATGTTTCTGCTGCTTGTGAGCATGCTCATACATACTAAGTGTGTTTGTTTGCATGTCACAGGGCCTGCACGTGTGTCTTTTTTGTGCGTGAGAGTGCACATGTATTGAGGGTCAGAGTTTGTTTCTCTCCCTGGCTGGTGGCTGTTGGCAGGATTAGCGACAGGACAAGATGTTCAGTGAAAGCCCTCAGTTAGCGACGCCAAACATTGCATAATGCTCCATTTAGCACAGCACCAATTTGAGGATTTACTCTCAGACCTCTGACCTATCCGTAGGCCCTTTTTGGATGGATCAACCCTTCAATGCGTTTTAGCAGATGGATAATATTTGTGGTGATTTTCCTTGGCTTATAATAAGTTTGTGCTTCCCTTGTATGGCAGCCAACAGGCAAATCAGAGGCTGCTTGTCCTAGCTTATAAATGTACGTCAACCAATACTCAACGCTACACCGACAAGCCTGGGATGCCTCGTAACAGCGTGTACTATGTGTGCAACCTTTGACTCCAACTTTGGAGAAAAACAGAGCATTAGTCATTCATCGTTAAACATGAATCACCATGTGAGAGGAGCGAGAGGGAGACTCTTCACTTTCAATCACCTGATAGTGGAAACTAATGTCTGACTTCTCACTGTCTCTGCAGTGCTGTGCAAAGTGATAGGCAGAGGGAGAAAGACAAGTCGAGCAATAATTCAAAAGTGTAACCTCGGGCTATCTGAGGACTGTGCAAAGACACCGGCCTATCAGGCTCAGTAGAGTCAACAGAGAAGCATGTTGGAGGAATAAGGTGACTTTCTGTATTTACCCCAAGAGGATAGATGTGTATCTCTCATATAAAGAGGATGTGAAACTGTCTCATGCTGTAGAATATGTTTTGTGTCAAGAATACTTCACTTTTGGCTGTTCCTGATTTGCTTTCACTTTACATCACTATTCTCTTCTCCCAATCGTAGCGTTTCCTTCCCTCTGTCTTGACTCCTCTTTCCTGCCCTGCCAAATTCTCCTCCCTACACTTTATTTCATCCCCGGGTACCTGGCTCGCCCTCCTCCACTTCTGTGCTCATCTTTCCCTCTCTCCCTCCCTCCCTGAGACGACTCTGAGTCATCTTCACATAGAACTACTCTCATCTCCTCTCTCCGTTCCAACCATCTCTTTATTGACTTCTACTTGTCCTCCCATCCATCCTTTCCATCTCTCCAGGCTTTTAGAGTGAATGATACAGATAGATGCTCTCTGCACCCTTTCTCAAAGCTCTCACACACAATCAACAGCTCCTGCACTCAGCAGCCTATACCTCTCATCTCCCTCATTCTCTCCCTCTCCCTCCCATACTCTCACACACACACTGAAACACTGCGTAAGTCTTTTTACACCTGGCGTCTCGTGGAACGGAGAGGTGCAGGTTGATACAATGGAGGCAGCTAAATACCTCACTTGTTTTTCATGGGGGCTGGCTGTAGGGGTCAGAACTTTTACGTCCATTCCCACTGGAGTACAATATGGGGTTTTTTTTGAGGCATTGTATGTGATTTTCTAAATACAATTAAATGTTTATTGGCTGTGTAATATATTGGAATATTATTATGGATGCATCAATGAGTAAGGACAATTGGAATATTATTGTTTGGTCATGGTCAGCTGATTTCATTGCAATGATAACAAGCTGTTAAACTGGCCAAAACCCCCCAAAGGCCCTTGTTAACTGCATGGGAGTAAGTTCATCACACACTTTGCTGGTCGTTTGCACTAATAACATCTAAATCCAAATGGGCTTTAAAGTAGCTACTGCATTACATTTTGAGCCCTGTTTTGAAGAAGAACCAACATTAAGTACCTTTAATATTATAGTAAATATTATACTGACATGGTGGAAGAGTGGCAGGATCTGATCAAGTGCCTGAAGCTCTCCTGACATCTATTGGACCGCCATTACAGCAAATCATAAACATGTTCATGTAGAAATTAACAAAGACGCTATTTACACTATTATAGATGTATAATAACGGCTATGTAAAGTAAAACAAAGAACAAAATAGATCATTATGGACCTTGAAGTACTCCTTAGAAGACAAAACAGTAGTATCATCAGCATACATTTGCAGTCACTTTGCGTTGGGTCAATGGGTCATGATGTACCTCTGCATGCACCTGGACGCCTGTTTGTCAACAGCCTTATACAAAATGATGGCTGATTATGATTCTCTTTGTATTGATTGTCTTTAGGATCCTGCAGCAAAATGACATTATCCTGATCAAGCTGCCTAGGATTCATGTTTCACAGACAGCTGAGCCTGCAGGAGGTTAAATTAACATGTCACTCTGCTAAATCACCAGATTATAACATGTACTGTAAAAGATGTTCCCACTCTCTCTCCCTCAGCCTTTACACCATAAGCTCCTGTGGTACACATCGATGATAAACGAGCCTTCTGTCTTTTACAGTGCGATAAAGCCCCCTGTCTGGGCTCAGATAGGAAGGATATTGTTGGAACGCAATAACCTTTTATTTCATCTGCTGTAAAAAGAAATCAATTAAGAGCTAGGTAGCATCCTGCTTTGCTTTTAGCACAACTAATCACATTTTGCTCACCCACACTTATTTTTCTCAGCACATTCTTTTCTTTGAATTTCGTCTTTTATATTCTTTCTTCCTCTCTCTCCCCCTTTCTTTTTAATTTGTGACAGCAGGAGCTCCCATTTAACCCAACGCCTGCAGCTTTAATAGCTTTAATCACTGCCTTCACCATGGCAACCTGTCCGGACAACCATTCAAATCCAACGTGTGGTATTTTTTGTATACCATTGCCCAACTAAAATTGATACGAGTTTTATGAAAAAGCAGACTTCATTAATAGGAAAGGCACAAGGATTGATGTAAACAATAAAAGTGTTGTCCATGGAACATATTTAAGTGATGAAACGTTACAAAGGACAATCAGTTTCAGACAAATCCTCCACAATAACCCACATTTCAAACCACCACTTCACATCATGCACCTTCAAAAGATGATCCACAGCAGAGCCTTGGGAGGTTAATGAAGCGCACACTCCAATTAAAAGCTAGCAGGTTCGAACAATGTATTCGATGAATTTCTAGCACTGCATGGTCAATTGCAGTATTTTAGAACCCCGCCTCAAAGTGTGCATCCTTCCTAGTGTATTCTTCGAATCCATTCAAACTGCCATTTTTTTAAATAATGGTTGTACTTTTTTGAATTCTTTCATACTTTTAAGGTTCACCAAGACCATTTTTTAAAGAAATGGTTTTCACTTAAAAATATATTTTTGATCCTAAATTGATTACTTTACTTAGAGGATGTACCAGGAAATAATTTAGATTCCAATTTAATGTACGTAAAATCACTATTACAAAACGTGAATAAAATAGTTCTATTTACCATTATTAGTAAACCTTGACAAAATAAAGCAGTAGCCTAAGCTGGTCACTTTTTAAAAAAGTGTAAGGGGGCTTGAGAGGTCGTCCAGGCTGGCACATTAGCTGCAACTGACTTTGATGAATTTACTGTTCATCTAACCAAAGATGAGACAATATTTAGCTAGGGCGTCTTGCAGTTCCTCCACCCCAACATCCCACTGTGATTATACCGTTACTAGTTTTACAATTGTAGCATGGAAGCATGTTGGTATTAGCAAACTAGCTTAGCATTAAGAAACAGCCCAGTCTCACGGCATTTTGTGTTATAGTCACGACATTTAATCTATTGATTCGTGTTCACCAACACGATTTTCCCCTTTTTTTCGTGTCACACAGAACGATTTTAAAAGCAATGTATTTCTATCAGTAGTATGTTTCATGCCTGCAGCACGTCTTTTTCTCAGGTCGGGTCTTGGAAGCTGTGGGGTTCATCAAAACATTTTCTTACTCAATATCAAGCCACGATTATTGTTTTTAATTTTAAATCGTATAATGTCGGACTTTTTTTGCCATCCGTGAGGAAAATAAATGGGGCTCAGAGCCTCAGAATACTGAATAAAAAAATATTTTTTTCCTTCTAATTTGTTATTCTTTTCTAAATAACACACTGTTATTTACTCACCAATAACACACAATTATCCTTGTTTTTATTTATTTGTTTGATTCTATAATCTCAGGCTTTTTTGCCGTCCGTCAGGAACTGAATTTCAAAATAAAGGGGAAAATCGTTTTGGTGAACACGAATCAATAGATTAAATGTCGTGACTATAACACGAAATGCCGTGAGACTGAGTTGTAAGAAACGGGAAACAGCTAGCCTGACAAACAACTCTGCCAGCACATTAACATTTCTGGTATTTTATATAGAAATAGACGTATTGAAGTGAAAATAAGAAGCGCTGGTTAACATATTTTGTTAGTTTTGGACGGAGTCGGTCTAGCTGTTTCCCTCCTGTTCGCTGTTTTTTTGTGCTATGCTAAGCTAATGACTGCTGTCGGTAGCTTCCTTTTACCAAACAGAGATTACTTTTTTCAACACAAGTGGTTTTTATCAATTGACTGATGCATCATCTTTCACCTCCTTTGACAGCAATAAACAAATCATAATATGGTATAATTCAGAGTAGTTCAGAACGTCATAAAAAGAGCCAGCAACCTTATGCAGAATTATTTAGATGGCAACTGCTGTTGTATTAATTCGCAAGTAGGCCTACCTGTCTGACTCTTCTTCTTCTTTCTTCCCTGCACCTCTGCACCTCAAACCATCTACTGTATATGCACAATGTACTCCGTCACCATTTCCCTTTCCTTTCTTTTTCTTCTGTTCTCTTTGTTTGCACAACCTTGGAATCAATATGCTGCCCTGGGGGTCTAATAGTAAAAAAAAACGTTCTCAATTTTTTTGTGAATACGCAACCAAAATCTGAAAAATGTCTGCTTCTCTGTTGTCTTCTTACACACCCCACATTATTTTTGGATTCTCCGCCATGGCAAAGAAACTGAGAAAACTTTTGAATGAGCCGAGCTGGCAGGAGGGTGCATGACCCCTCCTCTGCAGAGCACCGCGTTGCTGTTTATCATTCATTTTGCAAAATTCTCCCACCTTAATTCTTCGTGCTTTCCCTCTGTGCCTGTCCTGTGTCTCTGTCACTGGTGCGCTTGACTATTCCCCCTTTTCTCTATACCTCACCATCTCTGTAACTACATTCCTCTGCCCATGTCTCCCGGAGGGTAAAGGGAAAGAGAGGTTTTAATTAGGTGAACACATCGTAGCTCCAGGGGAACCAGACATGGCACGCTAACACACGGACGCTACTTAAAGCACCATGACCCAGTCGAGGAGTGTGGCGATGGGGCGGAGAGACTCATCTCACCCATTCCCTGGAGGGCCTGGCACTGAGGCCTCGGCACGGTTCCCAGATCTCTCCATCTTGTTTGTGTCAGTGTTACAGTACAGATTCCCATCAGCAGCAGTAATGGTTGTCTAATAGGGCACTCCAGTCCTGCCTGTGGACGGTAATGAGGACGGCTGCCAGCGAGGCACAATCGCCCTTGCTTGAACGTGTGCCTTCCTGTCTTTGGCCCTTTCATCAGGAAGGGAGCGAACCCTCACCCTAATACGCTCCTCCCAACATCCCTCCTTTTTCTGCTCTCACTTGCTATCTTATACAAGAACAGTCCGAGGCTAATTCCATCAGTCACCCTAAGATTGTATTACATAAGCAGAGTCAAATACTTAGTGGGAGTTTGGCCTTAGGGTATGTCTGTTTGCTCTACCTTAGATACCCTATAGTGATAGTCAAGGGAGGAACAATTACATTCTAACCTGCAGCGCTGTAGAATAGTGCTTATATTTCCCCTTTCATCTTTTCATCACTTCCTTTTTCTTGCTCTTGCTCCGTCTCTATCCGTCTTCATTAGCATCACAGTATGGCTGTATTTATCGTTCTTGGAGAGGATCAGTGGACTGCCTAGGGGCTGGTGTGATCAAGTTAAGAACGTACACACCCACCACACACACACACACACACACACACACACACACACACACACACACACACACACACACACACACACACACACACACACACACACACACACACACACACACACACACACACACACACACACATCACAGACCCTGTCAGGTCCTGCACGTGACTGTGCTCTATACATACTGACCCTAAGGATATTGTCTTTAATGAGGACACTGGTATAGAGCAGGGTTACCGTAATAACTAAGCTTAGCTCAGTGTGTGCGTATGGCTCCACACAGCCGTCCACGCTGTCCCTATCAAGTGAAAGGCCCTTTGAAGCGGTAAAGATACCATTAGCTGGCGTGCAATATGCTGCTGAAGAAAAAAATTGCGAAAAAAGCACGAGGTGAGCAAGATCAAGAGATGAATAAGCAGCGCTTTCATCTCAGGGTTTCAGGTATCTTCTACATTCTGTTCACGTCAAAGACTATTGGCAGAGGCCTGTATGCACAAACCAACTTTCTGGCTCAATTATGAAACACAAATATCAAAACGGTGGGTTTTTATTTTCTTGACAGCTGATTTAAAGCGATACAAAGCAATCTCCTGTTCCTGATTGCAAAGGTGCTGGCTGCTGATTTGTATGGAGAGATATGTATGTGTTCTTTTTGGCCAGGAACTTTTCTTACTTTGTTTCTGAAGGGGATTTCTCTAAATGGAGACAAACATTGGGATACGCTATAACCAACTTTATGGATTTCTAGTGGATAATATAATCCCACTGATAACTAAAGCACAGAAGCCCTTTAGCCACTTTACACTATGCAAACTCTCCAGTCTGCTTCATCATTCTTTAATTGGGGCTGCTAATTGCTTCTTTAATGGCTTCTCATGGACCTAGAGCTGGCACTGTGGGAAGACAGAGGCCAAGGATGGCTTATGTCACCCCACTTGGTAGACACGGAGCTGGACAGGGAAACGCAACCTCATTGACCCGGCAGCTGGAGGCTGAACAACATCATCAGCCTTCAGGGTCACTTCCCTCTGGCAGCGAGCAGAATGTATGCATTACGTAAAACAAATGATAATTTCCTCCATAGTATGGGGAGTGCTTAACTGTCATTACCGTGAACATGAATCCCCCTCTGCAATGGGATAATTATTATTGTGTAGTGAGGCAAAATGCAATATAAGTATATTGGCCTTACTGTATACTTTACATATTGACCTTTAGGTGAAATTAAGATGGCTCTTAGCTTCCGGCAAAAGTACATCTCCCTTTGCCCAGAGAACTCTCACAGCAGTACACTTTCCTTATACATCGTCTTTTAGCTTGACAAACTTTTCTCAGGGTGTGCCATTTGGGGCATCTGCTCTAGTTTTGAAGACTCTATTACTGAGAAATAAATGCAGAGTTTCAATGTTATCTCATTATATCTGCCACCTGGAATGTTTGAGCTTCGAGATCAAGTTGTTTCCTCTCACCCGATGATTTAAATGCAGAGCACGGATTTTGCCCAGAAATGTCAAAGTGCTCGCTGTGTTCCCGCTCCATAACCACTGTGTCATATCTGACCTTTTCCCTCCATCACTGTCAGCGCCACTCATGTCTCAGAATCAAGCCGTCGTTGTACACCTGGAGGACCAACTGACTTAACAGCAAGACGGCGTGTTGACAAACTGAGGGGAAACAACCTTTTGAATGAGATTAAGCTGCCATTCTCTGTTGTAGAAGCTGATTTATCAACGGCCTGTTAGCAGAAACTGACAAGTCCAAGATATGCTATTACCTGTGAATTGTTGGTGTTGATTCAAGATACAGACAAAGGTGAGTTCCTGATGAATAAGTCCTTACAGATCTTTTAATCTCTCCAAACCCACCAGGTTCAGGGGCCTTTGGCATGTCAATTATAATCAACCATTAAGGATGTACAAATGTTTTATAGTCACCAGAATACAGTTGTGTAAATAGCTTTTACTTCAGTGACACTGGATAGCCTTTTATGATCATTCAAAACATTTTTGATCATCATTTTATCTTAACCCTAAATCCTAACTTTAAAACAGCAGGTGTTTTTATTTGTAATGCCATGTGTTATTTACACGGGGCACAGGCTAGAGAAATCAAAGCTTTTACCAGCACGTAAATGCAGCCTCAAACTCCCAATGTAATCCACACACTGCAGTCTACATGTCTAATTAAATATATATATGTTTTTTCATGTATACATACACAATACATACACGTATAATAACTTCTGTACTTTTTTAATCAATAAGTTCTAATGTAGCACAAAGCAAATAACAAAATGGCAGGCCCTCCGTTCTTTGTTCAGCGTGCATAAGCTTTGATTTCATTTGATCATAGAAAGCAATCAATAGCCCATCACAATGTTACCCTATTAATCTCAGATCCAAATCAATTCAGTTTGTATTCCCATACAAACTCAGGTAACAAGATACTCCACACAATGGTAGGCGCACAGTAACTGCACAATTACACATTCATCACAAGGCACTCACTCACAGATATAAACGAGCTGTCAGAAGGCCACAAGAAAACTAATTGGATTGAGAAAAAAATGAACAAGCATTTTGTCGTTTGGTCAATACTAACAGCATGGATTGGGAGTTTTACATAAAATCTACTTAGACTTTGACAATAGCCAATTGACGCGGCCTTTGGGGGGTAAATGCAATCTCTGTTGTTTTGTTTTCTCTCTTGGATTGGTTTTAAGTAAAACATATTTTCAAGTGGATAAAGGAAAGAGTACTCATGGGTAGAAAGTACACACACACGCACGCACGCACGCACGCACGCACGCACGCACGCACGCACGCACACACACACACACACACACACACACACACACACACACACACACACACACACACACACACACACACACAGTATTCTTCAGGACAAAGTCAGGCAGTTCTCAAAGTCGAAAGAAATCCCGTACACCACAAGGATCAAAGCCTAGGAAAGTTATAAAGAATAACATTCTGATATCTCTGGAGGGACGGAGCGTGGTGGAGGATAGAGATATTTAACACGTAGCTTCCAGATGTATACAAACAGAACCGTCATACATTTGTTTTTAACAACCAGGCAAGTAGCAACAATTACATTTTTGTCAGCAGCAGTTTTTTCAATGACCAATTTCTTTGTCCCGTTTATATTGTCCAAAATCGTTTTAATTTGCATCGCAAATGGCTGTAGTTTCTGCTGCAGTCTCTATTATGTACTGTATGATACATCACAATAGAGCCAAGCAGGCTTTGCTTCATATTTGACCAGACATGCACAACAGCGTTGGTGGCTTTTTTTTTGTCTCTGCAAGGGTTCAGACTTAACAATCCAATTGCTTTAAAAACTGCAATAAGAGTTATTTGAAGTTCTAAAAAAAGACATTGTCAGGGATCACACAACACACTCCAGAAGGTGTTTCAATGATGGTCCCTGATGTCCCATCATTCACTCTTTACTACACCATGATGACCATGCTTTGATTTTTTCTTTGAGCATTAGGGAAAAGCGCTATACAAATCTTGTGTATTATTATGATGAAGATTACTATTATGTGTACAAAATAAAATTAAAATAAATAAACTGATGTAAAAGTTTTAAAATGACCATATATCTTCATGAGTTCTGCACACCACCTCCAAAAGTAAATGTATCCTACTCTGTATAGCATCAACATAGATCAAGGCATATACATGTACACGTTAGTGACCCTACTCTAAGGTACTTGGATTTTGGACTGATAAGTATAGCTTTTGAGGTAACTATGAACTCTGCCACTGAACATCCTAGGAACCGTATTTAATTGTTCGATCTGGCCCACTCTATCCTCAACGGTGATCCAATGGAGCAGAAGAACATTTAAATAATATTAGCCTATAAGAGTGTTTTAATGAACACGTTCACAAACAGTTGCATATTCACACATATAGCAGACATAGAAGGACATCAGCAATTTGTTTGTGTCAATCCAGTGAATCCTATCCTACAATTATTTTAAGATTTGGTCTGAAAGTAAAGTCAAGACAATGAGCATGTTGGGAGTAAATCTGTCAAAACCCCCAAAGAATTGATGAACGGTCGATGTCTGCACAGATTCAGAATTATGTGATAATTCACTGTGGTTTCGTCACCACAAGCACAATACACATCCTTATTTGAACCAATGTTGACATACAAATATTGATCAATGCAGCAGGATGAATGTCTGGTTCTATATAAGTAGTGTACTGTTAGTATAGGTAACTCTGTAACAATGTTTTTTTGTCTTACATGTACTGTATTCAGCTGCAATTAAATATAAATACCAGCACGGTGTCAACCTTCTCACTACAATATGCAGCCTAAGAAACCAGTAAACAGTTTTGATATTGATTGCACAATAACCTGTCTTAAAAGCTTTTTAATGCTCGGAAAGGATTATGTATTACAGCCAAACAGCCCTATTTAGCTGGTATAATGAACCCTACTTCCAGAGCTTTAATCAAATGAAGTCAACAAGCTCAAGGTTAGCTAGGTTAACGTTGGCTAAAAAGCCAACCTGGCTGAATGTATCCAGGGACCACATTGAGTTATAAAAAGTTGATCGGGTATTTTTCACAGTCTGTATCAATTCCAGATTGTGTGATTGACGTCGCTCGCTGTGGGCTGATTCATTCATCTGAGCCATTTGACGTCAAACCACTTCGGCTGACAAATGCAAACGACAAAGGATGCTTTCGGAGGGTAAAATCAAAACAACTTGACTCCTGTGGAGAGGTGCCAGTGCATTAGGGATTTTTAAAGACTCTCAAACAAAGCCTCTTGTTCATAAGTCAACGTTAACAACCCAGAGTTAAATGAGGAGTCACTAACAGAGGTGTTAAGCCTGCAAATCTTAAGCTTTGATGAGGTGCAGCTCATCTACTTCTCACATGGGTTCACCTTGGCTATACATAAAACTAATGTACTCTTTATTATCTGTATATGCAGTGACTATAACATAGACATAAACACACAAAGTAATCCACACACACCCACACAGACAGTAGCAGGTGCTCTCTGTTGGATGTGGATGAAGACAGATGAGCGGTGATCATTCTCATTAGAGCAGTGATGAGCTCCCGTGAAGACATACACCTGGACCAATGCACACCTGGGGAGACAAAAAGGGATGTGTGTGTGTGTGTGTGTGTGTGTGTGTGTGTGTGTGTGTGTGTGT
>CALSBZ010043889.1:4195958-4211649 GCA_943591055.1 Gobionotothen gibberifrons | reverse complement strand
GTGTGTGTGTGTGTGTGTGTGTGTGTGTGTGTGTGTGTGTGTGTGTGGTTGTCCACATGTCGGTGGATGGAGCCCAGCTGTCAGAGCTGTCAATCACTTTGCTAGGAGATGAAATCAGGATGTTCAGAGGACACACAGCACCTATCTGGCACTCTGCAGATATGAGCGCTCCAAGCAGGGGTTTGTGTATGTGTGTATGTGTGTATCGATGTGTGCGTGCACAAGGGGGGTTATGAGGTTGAAGGTGTGTGTGTGCTAGGTGAGGGGTATTGATGAGTTTATGTGTGTGTGTGTGTGAATCTACCAGAGCAGTAATATGAGAGATAAATCAAGTCTTGGATGTAGAAGTTGAACTCACAGAAACCCAATAGGACAGGTAAGATTGGATGTTTTGCTCATTTGCATTCTCCCGTTGTTTATAAATCACATAATATTGTTTGCTTTGGGTTTTGTCACATTATGTAGTCTTGTGATGCATTACCAGTAAATAAGAGCAGCAATTCCTTACCTGCCCTGCTTGTGTATCAAATATATACATACTGTAGCATTTTCTCACTTACATCTGTTCAACCTATGGTGGCATATTGAGGCCAATGTTGGTTTAAAAATAAATAAAAATAAGCCAAGTAGAGGTTTTGTTTTCTGAAAAAAACATCTGAGAATTGTACATTTATGAGAACATTTTCAGCATATTTCTAGAGATCTCAGAGCATTTTCTTTTTGCAAATCTATGAGTTCAATCTTGGAGATTTTCTATTGCAAATTACCCCCGTCTCCTGGCTCTGTAATTTAGTTATTTTATATCCACATTGGCGCTAATATACCAGCATAGGTAGCCAGCCATGCAGAAGCTTTTGGTTTCATTTGTCTGTATAATCCTCAGACATTTTTCTTTGGCTCTGTTAGGGGATTTTACCTCCGCAGAATGTAATTCCACAAAAGACTGTAGAGGATTATATCCAATAAGACACTGTTGTTGGAAAAAAAATGCTGTTAACACAATATTTATGTTGGGTTAAAAAAATACCAAGATGTTACTCAAATCAGTTGCTGTTCATCACAAAATAGGAAAAAACATCAAAACAATGATTGACAGTTTGATGACAGTTTCGCTAATGAATCATCAATGACTGACACTCACAGGTGATCTTTATGGATAAAATATAAAGTGTGTTTGGAGTGAAGAAAGTCACAAACATCACAGATTGGTGTGACTTGAACCTCAACCTTCTCAAAATCCTTGCATTTTAATACATTATTGGTTTAATATGTATAGTGGGCCATCATATTGGTTCAGTTATAGTCAGATTGAATTCAATGATATGTATTAAATCGTCTGGAATAATGAAGCTTTTAAAACAAGACAGGGCCAGAAAATCACTTACTAAGTTACAAAGCAATATTCTTTAGTAAATAATTGTACCATATTTCAAACGGAGTTATAATTAATCAAATTACCTCAGGCCAATTGCCATACATTGAGCCTGGGGATATTTCCATGTCCCCTTGGGCGTGGTTGGCAATCGAGCCTCTGTAAGATATGATGGAAGAATATAAAAGCACCTCATCACCAATCAGCTCCCATTAAATGTAATCAGAATGTCATTTGATTGGGCTCATAATGAGTGATTAGCTTCCTCGTCTACTGAGAGGAGTTGAAAAACATTTTATTTGTTTCTTTGAAGGAACACTCCTTTGACAAAAACTGTTCCGAAAAATGTCATGGAAATCCATTCTTTTTCTTTTAGCATAAGGTTTTGGAATGTCAGGAGAGGTGATGTGATAAATGGGCGATAAGTTCCCGAATGAAACTACTACAAACCATCGTTGGATCCAGTGAAAGACTACAAAACCCATAGTGAGCAGATAATGGTTGCAGCCCAGCTGAAGCAAATGAGCTTGCCTTAATGAGATTGCCTTAATGAGGGAAGTTAAAGGTACATTAATGAAAGAGAATAACAATGATTGGGGTGTACAGAAAGAAAAAGTGTTTAAGTTACAAAAGACAGTTGGAGTTTTTATCTAAATCTTGATTTGTTAAGTTGACCCGTTATAAGAAGACTAACAACTGTTGATTTAAGTTGGAAAATAACGATTGGCTGTCTTCAATCCCTGCATCCACAGGGGTTTTAAAGGCTAAGATCCCAAAGTTTCTCTCCCACTGTCTCCCCCCCCATGCCTGAAAGACCTCGATTGAACCCCTTACATAGTGACATCACTATGTAACACACTGCTTATATTGGCGTGTGAACAAACACATTGTACGTGATAGGCTAAGGGGCAGGACATCTCTAAGCTGTCGACCAATCAAAAACAAAAAGCCGGCCAGCTAACCAATCAGAGCAGACTGGGCTCTGGTTTCAGACAGAGGGTGAAAAGAGGTGCTGCAGAACATGAGACAAATAAAGACCTTTCTGAACATTAAAGCATCTCATCATGTCACAGTGGAGGCACAAAATACAAATATGAACCTGAAAATGAGCATAATGTCTATATAACGATATAACGCCTATAGTTTTTTACACGCCCACAATTTTGAGTTGCTACAATTTATCATACATTTGCACCTCAAATTGGAAGAAAGTGATGAAACTCTCATGGGCGTACGACAGTGATCTTTATATTTAGAGCAGCACTGCCTCACTGAGTCATACTGTGGTAAACTGTGGCTGTGAAGGGATTCAGGAGTTCACAGGCATCTTTAATGTCAGATAATCGCATTACCACTTCAGTGCCAAACATGTCTGCAATCACAAAATAACTTTGAAATATAATACATATCGGTGTTGCTTTAGAAAGAGCTTAACTCAAACCCAGATGTGACCTGAGCCCTCACTGCAAACCTACGTGTGTGTGCTTCTATTCATACAATATGGGTGTGTAATGTCAATCCGCTCTAGTCATCCTACACTTATCCTTCATCCTCTCTGCACCCAGATTTAACTGAAGAACGACCCCTCCTCACGCACTCTCCAAAGTGCCTGGGACATTTTCCCTCTTACTCTCTCTAGCCTGCCTGACATTGCCAAACAGTGCCAAATTGAAGCAACTTAAAAGAACGCGTGAGATCTTTTGAAGAGAAGCATGACATAAACATAGCTAAGGATGAGAGAGAAGCAGCGGCGTGAACATGCACCCCCCCTCTCCCCTGCACTTGTCCAATCCCCACATGTGCATAATTCTGTCTCTGAGGAAGCTCTGCTGCTCTTAGATGTTGTGATTTGCATGGATTTGAAGAGGAGATGGGGTGGATTTCCAGGACACTCATGACTGAATGTGACCATGGAGGCATGCTGGATTAAAAAAAGCTGGGTCTTTGATAAGGAGATGAGGGAGAGCGGGGTGGAGGGAAATGAGAAGAAAGGTGATTAGAGGCCAAGGGCTGACAGTGACTGTAAAGACTGCACATCTCTGACGGGTGATTTACAGCTCAGGCATCTCTGGTGCATATATATCGGGAAAGATGGTGTTCAGATAGAGTGATAATGAATACAAATTATGTATATAGTTGAATTGAATTTAGATTATTATATTTAATTAATTTACAAGAAAACAATTTAAACAGTTTTTTCTCATCCCATCTCCAACAACATGTTCTTCATTCTCTTAGTTTTATGATTGTTTGTGTTTATATTTAACATTTTCATTTAACAAAATATGTTGGATGTGCGCTGATTCACTTTTCTGTCCAGAGTTATAAGAGGAGGTTGATATCTCTCTCATATCTCTTGGGAAAATGTTGCTAAGTCCAAAGCAAGACACATTCTCCGGGGATGAAAATGAAGCCTAAAACTGGAGCTCTTCAAAAGGCTTTCTTGCGGCTCTTTCCGGGGTTTCATGTCTTCTCATGTCCGGTGAAGAATCAAAGTATCCTGAAGTGGTTTACAATCTTCACCAAAAAGGAAGATTCACCGTGGAAAATACTATCCTCCCTGACACCTTTTGCGAGGTACTTTTCTCTATGTCTCTTTTTTATATATTGATTTTTTATGTTGGCTTTTTAACAAAACAGTTACATACACCTGAAAGTCAATCATGAAAAAGATAAACAAATAACAGGTTTCCCTTGAGTGAAACTTTAGTTCCTCAAATCGCCATGAAGTCAATCACCATACGCCACCATGTTAAAATGACTAAATTGACCAGAGGAAGAAGGTTTTCTACCGGGATAGGATGACAGACTGGATGACCTCTGTGCCAGTATTAGGTATTAGACAGGTATTAGGAATAATGTATCATCTGTAGGAGACACACCAGGTTTTCATGTTACTCTAATGTAAACATATTTTCCTTTATAAGCCAGAGGTGGTAATAACAGCAACAAAATATGCTCTGGATGGTGACCGAGATAGATGTTTTAAATGAACTTTTAACCAAAAAGGCCATAGTTTATGCCCTTTGTTAAGTCAACTTGACTTAAAGGACACATGTCATACTTTTCCGGTTATTACCTGTCCCCTTGTGTGTTATGAAGGTTTTTATGCATGTAAACGGTCTGCAGAGTCAAAACCCTCAAAGTACACCCTGTAGCGAGTAAAACTCTAACACAGAAAAGACCTCCCCAAAACGCCTCGTTGGTGAAACGTCATCATCCATTTGATTCTTCCATTTAGTTCCGGGTACGTGCTTACATAAACACGTACCCGGAACTAAATGGACCAATCCAGAAGAGCTATGGCCACACCCAGCGGCGCTGGCCGCACCCTCTGCCATGTACTGTTGGATGCCGGATTTGTACAGTGTAGGACACTGAAGGAGGATGCTGTTCCTACTTTGTTTGGACCAGCGGGAGATTCGGGTACACAACCTGTAAGTATTCATTGTTGTTTGTGTATTTATGATGTTTAAAACAAGCAAGCTATATCTACCACGACTGTGAAAATGGGTAAACGTTTTTTGGGGTGCTCAGCCATTGACACGGTGCTAACTGGGCTAACTCAGTTGCTAACGTGATGCCTGATGCCTCTTAACAGCCCCGGTTGTAGCTTGCAAGACGGCGACAAGGGGACAACGCCTATAAGGGGAGGAATGGATGATATACCGTGTATATATGTATATTTATGTTCATTTTGTACATTTCTAAAATAAAGTTTGATAGAAAATACTTAGTAGCCTTTCTTCCCTGAAGTATTTGCTCCTATA
This sequence comes from Gobionotothen gibberifrons, assembly GCA_943591055.1. Taxonomy (NCBI): domain Eukaryota; kingdom Metazoa; phylum Chordata; class Actinopteri; order Perciformes; family Nototheniidae; genus Gobionotothen; species Gobionotothen gibberifrons. The sequence goes on along the minus strand of CALSBZ010043889.1, from coordinate 4,206,507 downwards.
ACATATCATTCATATATAGCAAACCATGATTTGATTTTTCATCAAACAAAGTAGTAGTTTATTACAGGTAAAAATAACGTACTCTTCTTCCGTTCTACGCCTCAAATGTCTATACTCGAATCTGTACATGTTATGGAGGTTCTGCGGGGTGTGTAAGGTGTATATATTGGCATATCATGGTGTGTGCTACTGTTGGTGTTTTCAGCTAGCTAGCAGCTAACTGTCAGCTAGGCCACCTTTCGGAGCGGAGCCTCTCTGGTGGTTGACTAATCAGAACAGAGGGGCCGAGCTGACCAATCGGAGCACACTGGGCTCACAGGGAGGGGGGGGGGGGAGAGCTGCAGCGAGCCGTTTAGTGGAGAAAGTGAATACTGCTGAATACACATACTTTACAGAGATGCTGTATGCAAAACCAATGTGAGTTTGGAAAATTGCACAGTATTTTTCTATTTTAGTATACCTCAAGAATGGAATTATGATCAGTGGAAATGGCCATGACATGTGACCTTTAACTAATTTAAATGAAGTACATCACGCAACTTTAGTAAAGAGTATAGAATGTATACATTTAGCAAGACATTTTACAAAACTTAACCAAGTAGTTTTGTTTGAATTCACAACTTTACCACGTGTTAAATGTGAGTGTGTGGTTTAATGTCATCGTTTGTGCATAGGGCCACCAATTGCGCTAAAAGGTAACAACAAGGGGTCATTCCAAAGTATCTATTTGCAACCAGTTGGAAACCAGAACTGGTTGGGATTAACAGTCAACGTTCAGAGACGTGATCTTTAGAGCCGGTATGCAGATTCTTACGGAGAGAGGCACGCTAACTGTTTCCACCTGTTTGCAATCGCTGTGCTAACAGACTTGTTGCTGTAGCTTGAATTGTATCTTCCACATATGTGTCACATATGTTTGTGATATCAATTATTTTAATCTAACTCAACATTTTCCCCATTTTGTCGAACCAGCCCTCAGCACAGTTAAGCATTCATATTAGCGTAGATATTCACGAACACTTTCCAAACTGCTTCACAACTTTTAAAAACAAACATAACAAATATCAAAAGTGAGGACAGAAGACGTCGTCACAAACACAAGTTGAATTTGCAGCCTTTTGAAACCTCAATGTTAGGTTCATTGAATTATGTATTGCTCATTGCTTGTTAGGATTTCTCTGTGAGTGTTGAATAGCCTTCTGAACGATGTTGAATCACATTCTCAGGACAAGGCACATTCAGTATCAAGGCTACGTCCATGAAGCATTATATCTGCACGCTGTACAAATTCCTGGATTTATGCTGGATTTTGAATCAATGTTTTTACAAAAAAAAGCTATCAGAATACGACCTTGAATGGGTTTGAGGTGAGCATGTATAAACTTAGTTGGCATGGAATAAAAGTGAAGTAACATATTCAGTATGAATCTTACTTTAAGAATGTTTGCTACATTTGCTCTGTTTCTCTTTCTTTCTCTCTGACACCAATCTGATTCTTTATACCCTCACTTTATCCATCACTAAAACTCCTTTCGTCAGCTTCTCCCCTCCCTCCCTCCCTCCCTCCCCCGCCCCACTCCGTCAGCCCCACTCCTTCAGCCCCCTCTATTCGGTTTCAGTCCTGGTGGCCTCCCCAGAGTGTGGTGTGTCTAACCAAACTGTCCGTGCCTGTCTGTCAGTCACACATCAACTCACAGCCTTGGGGGAGAAACAGAGCAGGATGGAGGAAAGAGGGAGACTATGCTTACTGCTAGATGGACGTCAGAATGTGCACACTTTTTTCCTCCCATATATAGAACTGCAACTCAGTATGTGTTTTCAAACGGGACTTTGAAGAAAAGAAAAAACAAGCACTTTTTTACTAATCTGTCAGTTCTTCTCTATACCACCACTTTGCCTCTCACACCCCTTTTCCTTTTTATTTTTCCTGTCGCCTACCTCTCACAATTTATTGAGTCCCTGCTCCCTGTGTCGTCACCCCCCTGCCTCTCTGTTCAAATGACAGGCTCCCCTCTTAGCCCCTGTCACCATGGCTGCCACCTTGGCAGCAAGTGATAGTGTGAAGCTGTGTGGGAGTTCTCTGTGGTGCCGAAGATGATTTTAGGCTATTTTCTTCTCTGCCGCCAAGGCTTATAGATCTAGATTGTGAGTGTAAATAGCACATTAAGTGTCCCAGAAACGCCTAAAAAGACCCCAGATGCCACAAACTGCATGCTAAACGAGGAATAAGTTAAAGGGCAGTACACATTCTGATGCAAAATACACCAACTAAATATCCTAAAATGAAATTCCAGAGACATTCACAAGCTTTCTCCCTCGCCTACCTTTAGGGTCCGCATAATCTTTTAACCCAGGTGAAGAGGGAAGCCTGGTATATCTATCATTACCCGGCCCCCTGCCCGCACAATCTCCTTTAGGAGGACCGCCCACAGTGACACACTCAAATTATTCATGGGAATGGCAGACCACCTAGCACCGAGCAGGAATATCACTCATACGTCCTCAGATACATGGACACTTTAATTTGATAGTGTGAAATTGGAGCGCCTCTGAGGAACCTCCCCAAAATCCTATTTCCTTTCTTCACTGTCACTGGTACCTGTAGAAAAAAAACGTATAATTCGCATTTCTATGATATTCATAGGACTATGATCTTTCTACCTTTGTTGCTAAATTACAACAATGGAAGCGGAGAGCTGGCAGTGTCTGATATGAGTAGCTGTAATTAGACAATAAGAATAGCTCAATTAGCTTTTCTCTTTATGAAAAACACAATCAAAAACGTAAGTGTCCGTTCCTCTGGATTGAATTATATTAATGTATTTATAGTTGCACTGGTAATTTGCAGAATGAGGAAGTGTTTTTATCTGAGAATCTGGAGTCAGACATGTCGAACAGAATGAGATAATTGTGGTAAAACATTGTAAATGTGAGCGGAGTAAAGCTTTTCAACAATGAGCTGAGTTTTACGGGAAATAGGCATATTTGAATTGACTGTTTTTACTGTACTTGTGAAAGAAATGACTTCTGGGGCCAGCAGGAATATGGCTGTGTTGTGTGGTGTTGGAGGTTTCACACTGCGCTGCCTTGGGCTATGGATCTGGCTGAGTGTTTTCTGATAGATGTGCCTCTCTATTCCACTTCAGCGCAAATACTTCAGAGTAGGATAGGCTAAGAACACATTTACTCCCAGTTGCACAGACTGCCCTACTTTAGTCCAACACCATTGTAGCTTCCAGTCTTTCTTTTGACGGATGTTTGCAGAGCCATTCTGATATATTCAAGGTGGAAATGGACAACAACTTTTCTGACAATCTTTCTGAGCTTTCATGTCTTTTCACATCCGGTGAAAAAGCAAAGTATCCTTCGAGTTGGAGTGGTTTATCTTGATGAAAATGGAATTCACTGTGGTAGATGCTAACCTCCCTGACACCTTCTCTCAGGTAGTTTTCTTCGTCTCTTTTTTTTATATATTACCTTTTTGGGGCTCTACAACATTTACCTGATAGTATATCATGAAAACAGAAACATATGCATTCTTCACTCTTTAGAGGTCAAAGGAAATATCTACAGATTAGAAAGCCAGAAAAAAACATGTTGAGTTTTGTCTCAAACCATCAATATTTTCAGGAAATGCTTCGCTTGTGGCAGCAGGGTTTTTACGACAGGCTTTAATTTGTTACTTTTGTAAATGCTGGGATGGAAATCTGTGCATTTTAAAGGTGTGTTAAGGCTAAACACCAAACGTATTTCCTTATTCTTACCCCAAGCCAATGTGAAAAGTTAGAAAACAGTATCCTAACAATCAGTGGAATAATGTAGTTCATGTCTGTAAGATGTTTAAAACGTGTAATACAATAACAAAGATCATTTTTGTTTTTGTTTGAGTACAAATTGTCATTCAAACTTTTGTTCTAGAAACCAAAACGTTTTTGGTCAACTTTTGTATAAAAGGTGGATAACCTGGAAAGGTGTTGCATTCAATGTTGTCATGTGGCCACTTCAGGTATTGCAGCTCTAAATCCCCTACGTCCCAAAATGCATTTCCAGATGGATTAGCATAACAAAATAGATGTTTTACGACCAACAACTGCAAATACAGTCAAATATGACTCTTTCTAAAGCTCATTAGAAAAACAAAAAATCCATCCATGAGTTCAAGCTGCAACCACGTGGGATGAATGAGTGGCAAATGCAATCCAACCAACATGTTGCCTATATGGTATGCCTAAGTATGGATATGTGTAGTGTACATGGTTTTGGTACATAGTGTATTAAGCAAGTTTTGTGTCTTGACAAAATGTTCATAACATACAAATTGCTGTATACTAAAGGCGCTCAAATATAGTTTATATGCATGATCAGCAACAAAAACATTGTACTGTACAGCATAATATGCTTATTTGAAAATGATGAATATGTTTTTTTCACAATATATCAAAGGTCATGCTGAGAAATCACCCCTCTTACATCTGCACACCTATCATTTCAAATGTATGTGATGAGATTGTAAATGATGCTCAAATTAAACATGTTCAACTCTCACAGATGTCTTTTTGTCTAAGAAACAATTAAATAATTAATCTATTTTATAGTTTTCTCTGCTGGTCCTAAATGTTCAGCCATTTCTTTGTATTTGTTGTTGTCCTGTGAAATTTCAGCAGCATTATGAATAGTGGCACTTTAAATATATCAATTCAATCATATGATATGGTACAGCTTGCTAAATATATAAAGCTTTAATCAAATTTAAAGGAATTGATAAAACATTCTCTCTTAACTAAATCCCACCCACATATTCTATTTTAATGAGTTATCACAAAGCAGATAAAGTATTACTCTCTGTTTCGCTAACTTCTTACCTTCTGTGACTTTAGTTTGCATTGCCAAAGGCGACTACTGTACATACAAACTGTACACATTGTATTAAACATACTGACTACATACAAGGGCAAAAATATGACATCTCAAGTTACATAAAGTTTATTTGAGAGCCATTATCTGATTGCATAAAGTGCATCGTGTCATCAATATTTAAGTAAAACTCACATTTTTAAACAAATGATATATATTACATTTAAATTTAAATACATTACAACTGTTTATATCAGACTCACGTATACTGACACTGTCTGTGATGTATGTATTTGTGAATAATCACAGAGGGAGCGAAAGGGGAACAGGGGACCTGATCAGAAAGCACCAGTCAGGAGTCGACAAGAAACTTCTGCCCACAACTCCTCAGTCTCTATAGCAACAGCAGCTGAGGCTCCGTGCAGGAGTAAGTGCTCCTCTGATTTTCCAGCGGCTCTCTTGAACACTCGATTGAGATTGGTTGGACACTAACAATGTATTGAATTTTGTCACCATTGATTTAGAAGACGTTATGCGCAGAATGGAGGGACTTTTTACTTTACATTATGATCAAATCTCCAAAAGCAGACATTACAAAATAAAATTAAAATAAAAATAAAAAAAGGAAAAATATGTTTCACATTCATTTGCATGTAATTTAGCTGACAACATTTACAATAAGTGTAATAAACCAACAAACTCAGAACAACAAGAAAAGGGTTGATATATTTGCTTCAAAAAGCCAAAACATTGTCAGGACTGGTGCATTCATTTTTTTCCTTAATTTAATAGACAAGGTAAAAGGTATATATACGTTTATTAAGGTTCTTTTTTATGTACAATTATTTTCATGTACCTTTACCTTTCGTTATCCGGAAAGCTTTAGCAGTGTATATAACATTTGTGTTTCTGACTACCTTACGCACTTCCCACACAGCACACCCCACAATGACGCACAACTAAATAAAGCCATTAGCTGGCTATTGTTTGACTCTGATTTGCCAGAAACATAGCTGTTCTTTAGTCACTGCCATTACCCTGCAGGGAATGATTAAAAGGACAAAAACTAATGAACATTTGAATCCAAAAGTATTCTGTTAAAATGGACAGGTTTTAGCATAGCTGATAATTCTTTTGACTTTTATGTAGGTAAGACTAAAGTATAAGAATGGAACAGAAATACTTGAAACTTCTGAGATAGTCTTTTCCAAATCTGAACATTCACATATCTCTCAAAGTGCAGGCACTGAGAAATATGCTTATTATGTTGATTATAGGCTTTGGCCGTTGCACTGAGCATTATGTGGGAGGGGAACCCAAGGGTGAGGCAAATTGTTGAGCCGAGAAAGGGCCGCTATTCAGTTTACGCAGTAGCCTGGAGTTTCCTAATACATACAGAAAATTACAGGAAAAACGAAAAAGCTACCTACAATGAAGTCTGATGTGTTTCATTGTTTTTCTAAAGAATTAAATCATATAGTACTGTACTGTATGCATGGCTTGACATACTTTCTTTCCTTTTTTTATCTACGAGATAAACCACGAGATAAACCACGAGAAAAAGTGAATTTTTGTGTTTCGTCCAATGTGTTAGTTATGTGTCATGTCTGTCTATTTATGTAATTTCATCCCTAGTCAAGTCCCTGTGTTTCATGTCATGTCTCATTTTCCATTTCCTGTTTTATTTTGTACTTACCTCTTGTCTCTCATTTCAGGCCCTGTTACTTCCTCCCTTTGTGTGTTTTCCCGCCCTCGTCAGCGTCTGCCCCGCCCCTGATTGTTTCCACCTGTTCCCACTTGTTAGAGAATAATTCTCCTTTACTCCTAGAATTCTAACCTTTTGCCCTTTGACGTTTATGACCAACCCTGACGTCTGTTATCTCACTTAAGGAATGGGCTGCTTCAGCTATGTTGTTGTTCCGAGTTTATGACCCGGCAACTCTCGGCCACAAATGGTTTATGGTTGTGAGAACGCTGGCTTCGAGGCGATAAGGGTCAGACATTTGATTCAGTGCCCCAGATGTTTAGGTTATCTCCTCAACTGTGTTGATTACTCTCTGTGAACCAGTTTAAAAGGTCTAGCAGGAGAGAGGCGCTGCAGAATTGATGTGGCAACTCTCTGGTGCAGTCAGAACCTCTGACTGCTGTGACTTGTGATGTGAATCCTCCGGCCGATACTTGTAATAAACCATCAGTGTTTGACATCAAAGCTCCAACTCTCCTCGTGTCTCTCTGAGTCCTGACTCTCCATTGCTACAGAAGTTTCCCTTACACCACTCACCTCATGTTTAAATAGTCCTGTCTTCCCCTGTCCTGTGTCAGTTCGTCTTGTTTGTTTCCATGGATGGTCGTGCCAGGCTTCAGCCAGGAGAGGATAATTTCCAGTCTAGTCAGGTTTTGTTATTTTGTTATTTTTTGCAGACTTAAGTTAATCTTAAACTCTGTTTTTGTTACGCTTGTTTTTCCTCCTTGTGAGCGCTTTTTGTTTAATCCAGTACCTACTCGGTTAAGAGGGATTTTCTGTTTTATTGAAATAAAAAATATATTTTTTGCTACATTCAAGACTGTCACTGGGTCTTGCATTTGGGTTCTCCAGTTTGTGTTAAAGGTCCCATGTCATGCCTTTCCGGTTATTACCCATCCCCTTGTGTGTTATGAAGATTTGTATGCATGTAAACGGTCTGCAGAGTCAAAAACCCTCAAAGTACACCCTGTAGCGAGTACAACTCTAACACAGAAAATACCTGTCAATGCTGCACCAGAACGCCTCGTTGGAGATTTTCTTTTTCAATTTTTTTCTTCCGGGAACCAAGTGACGTAACGACGACCCCTTAACGTTAACACTTCCTCACACACACACACACTCAATCTTTTCTCAGCTGCAGCTCCGCCGATTTCTACTCCCTGAGACGGTGGGGCGCGGCGAGGCTGTGAGTCGGTGTGTGAGCAGTGAGCACACACACAAACTCCCAGCCAGGCTGAGGGTGTGTGTGTGTGTTCGGGATGGTTTCGCTGTGTCTCGCTGTCTCGCAGACGGCCACTGGGCTCATAGGGAGGGGGGGGCAGGAGCTCCAACAAGACGTTTACTATACAGAGATGCTGTATGAGAAACCAATGAGATTTTGGAAAATTGCACAATGTAAATCTATTTTTAGTATACCTCAACAATGGAATTATGATCAGTAGAAATGGCCATGACATGGGACCTTTAAGATCGTGACATGAATGAAGCTTGTTGGTATCTGTATCGCGTGTACGTGTTCGCCAGCAAGAGGTTATGAGGAAAACTTTTGCTGGCTAGTGACCAGAGTGTGTGAAAAGGAATCAAAGGCCGACGACACACTTTCTTGGTACCCGGGGGCAGGGACCATCCATGGCGCAGCTGGGCTTGCTGAGAGCCTCGAGGCGAGAGGGCACCCCTCTGGTGCCTGGGGGGCAGACCACACCCTGCTGCTGCCCCCAGGCGACAAGATGTCTGGCAAGGGCAGGGCACAGATGGAGGCGTTTGTGTGTCAATGCTGATTGTTGGATATGTCAAATGCAAGTGCAAGTCACGTAAATGTTTCAATATAAGGGAGAGGATCCCATGCAGGTTTGCCCTCTGAGGATAATAATAAGGTTAACAGTGTTCTTACGAAAGTGTAATTACTGTTCATGTCTGGGAAGTTAAAGTGGACCAATCATGTTATTTTTAGGCAATAGCATAGGTCTCAGATATATAAAAATATATAAAAAAACATGTCTATGAAGTGTTTTGCTCCAAATACCAAACAGATCACCCATTCTAGCCATGCCTCATATCCCTCTATTTCACTTCCTGTTTCAAAAGGGCTGATTTGGGGTATAAAGCTTTAAAAAAAAAAAAAATGCGGGAGATTCTACCGGCAGATTCTGCGGTGATGAAACGCCATATCATGGATTATCAAGGATTATTTCTGAAACAGTATGGAGCTCAAAGGCTTTCTCTCTTGCCGGTTATACCACAAGGTGAGTTCCTTTGTATTTCCTGCTTCTTCACACACATGCTCTATCCAGTATCAGTTAGCTCAGGGGCGGACTGGCCATCTGTAGAATCTGGAGAACCACAGAACGTCCGGTCGTCAAGGGCCGTTGACTGCTGGCCTGGCCCTTTTAAAAGAAATTGTTTAACGTCATAATTTAAATTGCGCTGACGGCGCAAAAAAAATGACCGGTCAGAGAGCTGAATACATTGGTGTATCATACGAAGAGAAGGGATTAGACGGCAGACAGGTAGAATGAAAAAACATGAATAAAAATCAAAGAAAACGAAAAGAAAAGGGTGGGGCCGATGAGGCAAGAGAAAAAAAGGTGAAGTCACTAGCAGGTGAAGCATCTAAGGGTGCATTCACACCTAATAGTCCGCTTCTCTGGTGCGCACCAGACCACAGTTTGTTACATTGTTTCATTTTTCAGAAGGTTCGGTTTGCGTTCACAAGGGCAAAACTCAAACGGACTATAAACTTTAAACACAAGTCATGTTCACGGAAATGCTGTTCAACCATTGGTCAGACATTAAGGGGGTAAAAACGCAAATCCCGGCAATTTCTACCGGAGCCTCCGCCATGGAGCATCGGCACTTTCGGCAGGTTATTCTCATGCTGCTGTTAATCTAGAGATCAACAGACACTAGCGGCCCGCGCATATGATTATATAATCAGAATGGCCGTTAAAAAACATTATAACACATGAGAGACGTTCTGCAGTAAGGAGGGGCGTTTCACCGACGACAGGTGTTCTTAATCTTATGTAGTTGTCGTAGCATTTTTACTTTACACGACACTGTTCAACACTTAATTCTGCTTCACTCTTTAACTAAACAACCGCGGCTGTCTTGAAAGACTCTTTCGCTAAAGATTTTTGAAGACATCCGCGTTCTTGTGACACGTAAATACTACGCTTCCTATGTTTTGGTGCGGACTGCGTTCACACCAGCAATGAACCGCTCCAGAGTTCGCAAGCAAGCTTTCCGAGACCACCTATTTTAGCAGACCAGTTGTTTAGTTCACTTAAGAGGTCTCGGACTGTGTTCACACCGACCCAAATGAACCGCACCAAGCGGCTAAACGCACCAGGGTTCGATTCAACCGGACTATAAAAGGCTGGTGTGAATGCACCCTAAATGTCGCAAATTGACAGACTTTTTTGGCAGCAGCGCTGCTAGTGCTACTAGCACTATCAGCAGCTTAGAAGTGCAAGATGATGAAGAGAATGATGAGGGCGCGAGTCTGAGTTCAGATATACAGCCAGGCTGCGTGAGGGACAGAGAGTTGAGCTGGTGGAAGAACCAGCTGGTGGAAGAACCAGCTCAACTGGCACATACAAGTGCAAGAGCAAGAGGTGGTAAGTACTATAGAGAAGACAAGTATATTCAATCTAGTTTTTCCAGTTGGTGTGTGTTAAGCAATACAATAAATAAAACAATTGTTACATGAGAGTAGGTGTAATATCTAATATATAAAAAAAAAAAGATAGATCAGACAAAAGTGTATTACTTGTCAATGTCATGATTCTTGTGTTATGTCATGTTTTTAGTTTTGTATGTCTTGTAAATGGGTGTTTTTCTGTTCTCCTTGTCATGTTTTCCTTCCCTGTGTATTGTCTGGTCTTTTTCCTGGCCGTGTTTTCCTCTCTGTCGTTAGTTTCCCTGGTGTGTCTAATTTCCTGATTGTTTTCA
>CALSBZ010043889.1:4179636-4190958 GCA_943591055.1 Gobionotothen gibberifrons | reverse complement strand
GTGTGTGTGTGTGTGTGTGTGTGTGTGTGTGTGTGTGGGTGGGTGGGTGGGTGTGCGTGTGAGTGCCTGTCAGAACAAGAAAATGACGGTGTAGATGGATGGTAGAAAGAAAACGTGTATGTGTGAGAGAGGACAATACTCGATGGGATCGGTGGCTGGTTGGGTGGATTTGGACAACAATTACACAGGAACGGTGGTTCACAAACTAAGAGCAAAAGCAACAGTTGAATCAATAAATTCCCTTTTTTGTATGATATCAAAACGAAGATCACATTTTTTGTTCACCAAAGTATTTGTGTTCAATTGATGAGCTCAATTATTTATACAAAGGTCACAAGAAATAACAAGAGGCACCCATTCATATTGACGCGTACCAATTGGTCCATATTATTTTGGAAGGAGAGTTTGTTTTTTAGGGGTATTCCTGCAATAGTCTTCTCTTGTCCCTAGAAAGCCCCAGAAACACAAGAACCACATTTTGAAAAATGCAGCCAACAGCATCATTTCTTTAGACCCTCTCTGTCTTTTGAAATCCATGCCATGTATAAGTAATGTGTTGTTTCTAAGCCTGAGCTTTAAAAGCTCTCATGACGTCACTATGACATCATCGCAAGTTATTTTTTCTCGGACTGGACCAATCTCCTCCACATGTTAGATGATATGTGCAGATACAGTGTTATCACAGCGGCTCTCCGAGACAGCAAGTTTGTCAATGCTTTACCTAAATGAGGGAAAATGATCTGACTTCCTACCTATAATTCGGAAATCATGTTATAAAGGAATTCTGTCAATCATACAATGGAATCAACCTTTGCATTATGCCTACTGTCGCTCATATTTTGGAGGCGTTTCAAGACACCCCTAACCCCAGGCAGGGGAGAACTGGGCTCCCCTCCCCACGCCCGCCCGATTGCAGTGTGTTTTACAAAGCCATTTCCATGTTGTCGTTGCTGTGGACAAATGTAATCTAGCTTCTTTGGTGGCCCCCTACTGGTCTGGGGCCCCAATCAGTTGCCCTGCCTTTACTGTTGGCAAGCGTCGCCCCTGGTTTCCAGAATGCACCCAAACACATTGTCAAAACAGTATGGTTCACACTAATCAAACAAACTGAGCTACGAAAAGTGTCCTTTGATCCCAGCCCCCTTAGCTAAAGCCACCTTAATCTCACCTGCTACACCTGGACCCTTAGCCAAGATTTACAGTACAACACGTCGTCAGTCAATGTTGAATTTAGATTGAAAAAGTGTTAAATTCGTATCTTTTCTTTTTCACTGGCTTTGAGGTGGCCGTAGCAGTGCTACAGCCACAGAGCTGTGGGACAGAAAAACACCCTGCTGACTTTGCCTCGGCTGGTCGCCCCTTGCATCTCCCCTCGGTAGCAGCTGGTAGGCCCCAAAAACAGTCCGCTACAGTGCTTCATCACACTGAGTTGCCAAACCTCAGTGCCCAAGTTTGATTTTCATAACAGGGGTGAGAGAATGTTAACATTCTGTATTTTTCTTGATTTCACTACACTTGTTACTTCTCTCCTTTAATTAAGAGCAGTTTTGGAGCCCCCTGCTGTTTTTGTGTCTTGTGGAGTCTGTTACTAAATAAATTGGTCTGTTATTTTCTCCCTTTATTGAAACACACTTTAATTATATCCTCGTTCATCGCTATCTGCATAAGCGTTATGTTGTAAATTGGCTAAAATCCAACTTTATTGCAACTGTGCTTTTGGGAGTTATTCGGGCTTTCTAAATTCAGTCATAAGTTCATCAAAATTATATGAAAATATGTCAATGTTTTTGCTTTACATTTTCTACAAGGACATTCATTCAGTATTTCTGGAAAATATTTTAAAAGACAATATATTTGAAAAAAGAATGATAGGATACATGACATATGTAAAAATACAAACAAAAGAGCATTTTTATTGAATTGAATCCCAATATTGATATGTTTTGTTATGTCAATTAAACGTTTTTTCTTGTTTTTTTTTGCTTGTTTTTCCGACTATTCGGAATGTCCAATCCTCCTTGAACTGCTCACTCCCACTGTCAGCCAGGAGACGGTGTTCACAGTCATGTGTCTCCCCCGTGGCCTGACCTGCTTCTTTCCTCCCAACACCGAGGAGCTTCAAAAGGACGATGTAATGCATCCGGACTTTCATGCTGCTGGTAAACATTGCAGAAGTATATGAGTTAGATAGCAGCAAATTATTTCTCCTGTATTTGTAGGGCATCTGAGCTGCACAATGTGTCCAATTTCCTTTTCTCAATTTTCCAAAGTCCAATTTCCTTCTCGCTCAACTCTGAGACAAAATAGCTCCTCCAGCCTATTCCGACTTACTGCTTGGAACATGAGCGTTTAGCTGAACCACAGTAACAGGACATTAACATTTTAGCTAGACATTTTGCCTCTCAAACATTAAAGACAATTATGCAATGATCTAAATTTAACTAAGATTCACAGCAGCATCCCCAATGTCCAAACTCGTGCTCTCGTGGCTGAACACCAGTGTTTCATACATTCATTCATGCTGCTATTTTAACACATTCTCACTCCCAACTCGTACTATAGTGACGTTATGGCAGAATCCCTTGGCGTCACTATAAAACGCAGTGGGGGCCCTTTAGCGTCGATTTTCAACTATCAGGGACTCCCATTGACTTGCATAGAGCTCCCTGAACGTTAGTAATAGACGAGTTGGGATCGAGGACAAATGCACTCAGCAGACCCATTCTCACAGCGTTTATCAACCTTTTTCTTACTCAATATCAAGCCACACTTATTGTTTTTATTTCTTTATTTTAATTGTATAATGTCTGACTTTTTTTTTCATACTATATGTTTGCGTGTGTTGTTGTTGGGTGGGGTAGAAACAGACTACAAAAACAGCATATAGACATGGTTCGATGTTCTCCACAGGGTACCTTTTAAAGGCAGTTTTCCCACATACAAACATGTTACCATTTAGTGTTTCACAGCAACATTCATTGTGTGTCCTTGAGGTCTAACAGACATGGAGAACTAAGCTATATTTGTGTAAGATGGAACTGAAGAAAGAAAGTAATAGGGAGGGGGGGACTAGTGCAATGTGAGCCAAGGTGGGAGGTTAGTTAGGAAAACTGCCCAATTCACTTTATAGGACCTTCTGCTTCTTCCTGCTTGTGCTTTTTGACACTTGAAATAACAGTGATGCTAAGGCTGTCAACATGTCCCCATTTCGTGCGCCAAAATGTGAGGAACAGACTGGGGAACAGGTACTTCAATGCCACATTCATTTGTTCTCCAAGTGCGACAATACTCTGTTGGTGCTTTGAAAATCCTGAGTGGTGTAAACAGAGCAAACAGTTTTCTAAAGGTTTGCGTAAGTACAAAGCTGGCAAATCAATGACAAATGATCAGACTATAAAATAACTTCATCACATTTAAGTGAATGTGTAAATGTGTAAACATTTTAGCTTTTTTGATGGAAATCATTTTTGAGCAATAATACTGAAAACACAAAAAAAACTGCTGATTTGGTTGCTGAAAGCTGGAACTGATGAGGTTTATTAAAATAATCAAAATCAAAATACCAGGAGGGAATTAGGTTGTGTGACAGTTGCACCATATTAGAATAAAATAAAATGTGTGATTAAAGTCCACTGGAACAAAGCATCTAAGACCCTCATGGTGAAGATTCAGGCTCAAGGTTAAGACATGTCGAAGCTCTGGGTGTAATCCTTGTCATACCAAACAGTTTGCAAGCCATCAAAGTAAACTTTGTTATCATATCCTGGTGAAGCCATGTTTCTGTAAACACATTAAACTATACTCCATATATTCCGTCCGACTCCTATAGCTAACACTGTTAGCTTGTCCATTTCATTAGCTATTGATCTTATGTTGATGGGTTGGGGGAGACATGGCCTATATCTTCTTTTCTTCATAAATCTGCACCCAGCTCTCCTTATATTAGTCTTCGCTTCAGTTTACCCCCATCTGGATCCTCATTCTTCTGAATTAAGTGGGTGTAGCCGTTGTTCCAACCGCTATGCTAGCCTGCCAGCACGCGACCAGCTGTCCACACAACCCAGTCTCACGGCATTTCGTGTTATAGTCACAAAATTAATTTAATCTATTGATTCGTGTTCACCAACACGATTTTAGAAATGTTTTCGTGTCACACAGAACGATTTTAAAAGCAATGTATTTCTATTGGTAGTATATTTTGTGCCTGCACCACGTGTTTTTGTCCGGTCGGGTCTTGGAAGACCAGAAGCTGTGTGGTTCATAAAAACATTCTCTTACTCAATATCTCACCCTAAGTCTAACCCTAACCCTTTTATTTTAAATTGTATAATGTCGGAGTTTTTTTGCCGTCCGCGAGGAAAAGAAATGGGGCTCAGAGCCTCAGAATACTAAAATCTGTAAAAAAAAAATTAAATGTCCTTCTAATTTGTTATTATTTGGTGCAGGCACAAAACATACTGCCAATATAAATACATTGCTTCTAAAAATCGTTCTGTGTCAGAATACTGAAATCTGAATTTTTGTTTAGATATTTTTCCTTCAAATTTGTTATTATTTACATTGCTTTTAAAATCGTTCTGTGTGACATGAACAAATGCGAAAATCGTGTTGGTGAACACGAATCAATAGATTAATTTCGTGACTATAACACAAAATATCGTGAGACTGTGTTGGTCCACAAGGCAGCCCTGCAGTTGCTGCACAGCACGCACAACAGTCGCAACTTAATTGTAAAAAACAAAAAATTACTAAATATTCATTCATCAGTTGCAACTGCAACAGGCTACATGCACGGATAGCGCATGCGCTATATTTGAATGAATATTAAAAGCTCATTGAAATACTTGTTCAAGGAGATACAGTTAAAGTGTCCATGTTGCAGTCATCTATTAAAACCCACCATTCTTATCCCATATTTATCCTGCACAAGGCCGGCAGCTTCTTTATTAAAAAATGATTCATTTCGATTGCTCTTCAAACTTTAGTCAAACAAATCTTAGAAAGACACTGTATTATCATTGTCTGCTAAAAGAGAAGAAAAAGCTCAACAATTAATTGTACTAAACTTTTGGAGGACAATGTGTAGGACTCGTTTGCTGCCTGAATGTTTTGTTTGATGTATTTTACATTTTGATAAGTCAAGTTTATTTATGTACTGTGGCACCTTTCAACACAAGGTAATTCAAAGTGGTTTGCAAAAATGAAAAACTGTGTCTTGGCTAAATGGGGAATAGCAACCCTTTCACAATTATAGGAGTCATTTAATTCAATGCTAATTTAGCAATACTGCTGAAAGCAAAACCGGAGTTTATTGCAATTTGAGTTGCATTTTAATAGCTCTGGCCATCTGCACTGATAACATTGTACTTAACCAAGTTAATTGCTGGGATCTTGGAACACCATTGCTCAGAGTAAATTCAATGGGGTAGCATGAGCAGCAGCAGACAATCATGTAAACCAGTTGTACAAAGGCCAGCCAGTATGGCAAATTCAAAAGAGAAAAAGGAAGGCAGGCAATACAATTAAACACAAACTGTCTGGTTTAGATGTCCATGAAAGATTAAAGACATTAGAAGTGCATTGACTTTCAGTTCCCCTCCAAATAGTGATTTAGATAAACTGGTGGCTGTTTGATCGTCTGACCGCCCTTGTTTATTGCCTTGTTGATCCTATTTTTAGCAATTGTCTCAAGTTCAAGATTGATAACCGCTAGTAGAAAAGTTAAGAGCACCAAATCTATAAGAAATGTATTCTGAGGGAGACAGAAATGGGTGCAAATTACATGCCAATCCATGAGAGATGTTAGGTCTCATTTTTGTAATCCTGAATGTGAAATGTTGTGCACACACTCGAAACAAATTCAGTGTTCAGTGTGGGATAATAAAGTTAATCCAACAATCATTTTATTAAGATTCATTGTCTGGAAACCATTCATGTCTTCATTGGATTGACAAAGTTAGTATTTATCCTCTGGGCCCAAGAGTTAAAAACGTTTAATCTCCATCAGATCCGATCAGATTTTGAAATCCCATTTTTTGTGATCCAGGATCAGACACATCGGCCAGATTTTGTCCCTGGAGTTCAAAGCAATTCAGGATAGGATCAGCCTGATCCAGATTACGACTTTTCAAGATGACTAGATCCTGAATATCAGTGCTTTAATCCTACCGAGCGCCATCTAGTGGACATGAAAAATAATACAAGGAAGACAAGAGACCACATTGCAGAGACTTCTATTGTCCGCAATTACTTTTGAAAGGTGATGGAATTTATTCTTTTTGAAGATATTTTTTCTTTAATCTAAATTACATTTGTGATTGACAATCTTTGTTGTGATACTTTTATGAGCATACACATTTATGTCATCAACATTTGGTTGAAAACAAAATAGGCCACCACAAACGTGAGCAAAAATGGAAAAATAAAATTGATTTGCCATGAAGGCTAAACATGGTGTATTATTTCAGTTAACAAACGTTGCCATCTTATTTATATTGAAACATATTTTAAAATAAATTGTACAGTACATTTTGCTCTGGTAATCCACTGGAAATCCACCCCTCTGGTGGGATCAGGATAATCCTGTTTTTTGGGATCAAACTGATCCCAATCCTGTGTTGTCGGTTTGAACTCCCCATTTTGAAGATTTGATCCAGATTAAAGCTTGGATTGGATTTCCTGATCTGATCGGATATCAAAGTGATCCTAATCCTGTTTTTTGGTTTTGAACTCCCCAAAATCCAAATCTGATTTGATCAGATAGGGATTAAAAATGTTGAACTCTTGGGCCCTGGAGATCACACATGTGTCCTCCAGATCTCTTCATAATATCCAATCAAGTATTTCAGTCTGGGCCAAAGTATTGGACCAACTGACAGCTCTGAACTTCAGTTGCCAAAAATGCAAACACAACGTTATTTTGGACAGGTCAGCACACACCGATACTGCGTGTTTTGCAGGATTAATGAGAAATCTGTCAGGCTCTCAGATCAGTGTTTAGCTGGTCGATGTGTGTATGTCAGGCTGTGTTTGCTGCAATGAGAGACATGGTGGCAGCTGCCTGTCAGTCATAATTCTAATTTGACAGAAGTGAAAAACATATGGCCTATCATTTAGGCTCATAGTGAATCACATAATCCTGTTGCGAGATCTCTTCTGCTGTCATTACTTTACTTAAACCCATCTTTTGATGATATTTCACAATATCTTTGATTTATTTTAGGAAATATGTAATCTTATCCTTATATATTGTGATATTTGAACCCACAACAACAGAACAGAACTACGTGCAATTTCTTCTCAATTTGTTTAGCATATGCACAACATCTGCCTCTATACAGCCGTCTCTCAGATCAACAACTGATTGGCTGAGGCACATATCTTTTTTCTTTTTCTTTCTCGGTGAAACATGCAAGAATTGATTTTAGAGCCTACTGGGGTATTTCTTCCAGGAAGCGATTTAGCAAATGGTTTGATTCTAGCAGGAATAGCATTCACTGCTGTTCTGAAATCAAATTGGATACAACGTTCAGATATGACTGACTTGTCAACGTCAGTGTTTGATTGTGAAGTATAGAAAGGTTAGGATATTAGTAGTGTTTGGTACAGCAAGCTCCGAACTCTCCATTACCCCAAAAAAAAGCTTGGGTGGGTTTGTTTTGACTTTTATGGGTAATGTGTAATAGGAAATCCGATCTATTCACACCTATTAAAGTTTGTCCAAGAACCTTACAATACTAATACTTTTGAAAAACTTGAGGAGATTAACACTAACACTAACAACTCTGCAGTATCCCTAGAGATAATATAACTACTTTTAATATCTGCGTTTTAAAGTTCCCCCTTGTTTATGTAAATACAACACTTGCATGCCATGTGTATGTTTAAAGAGGGTTTTCATACTTGAAATAATCCCACTGCTAGCACTATAGAGCAATGTTTTGTTAATTATCTTGTCTTCAAGCTCTTCTGATCCACAGTTGGCAACAGTAAATAATAATTACAGCAACCAATAACTCTCTGATGCTGAAACAAACTATTCTGTATTTCTAGGCAAAGACAAGCAAAAGTAAAGTGTGGAGAGAAATTAAATACTCATTATTATATCCAACTACACATTGTCGAGAACAACATCTTTGGTAGAGCTTACGTATATTATGAAATGTCAGAAAAGCCTTCAAGTGTATTCATGAAAGTCAATAGCTATTTTGTTACTCCCAAAACATCACTCCTAATAGCAAATCTTTCAAGACCCACAGCAGAGCATAACTAACGAAAGACGAATGCCTGTGAACAAAAATAATTGATCGCCTTCCATAACCCTCAGAAACACAAAAAACCTCTCGCTCATTCGCCATATGAAAACACACAATAAGACACACACACTTCCCATACCATCACAGCTGAGTGGTTTGGCAGAGCGACAGCAGCAGCAGTGGTGTGGAGCTGTCTGCTGTTCTCTGTGCACTCACCTTTCACCTCCTGCCATTTTAGCCTCAGTGATTCCATTAGTGCACCTGAATACAGATGCCGAGCTCAGTCCCCGGTTTTATTCTCACCTGGCACACGAAGACACCAGTGTAGACAGTATAACAGGTATGAAAGGGGAAAACACAACAACAATAAAAATCAGATACGAGGCCAATATGACAGCCGGAGAGGCGGTGCGCTGGTGATGTTTGACATAATTCATTTTCCGCCTGTTTTACTTCGCGTCACTATGCTCTTTTTTTCCTTCTTTCACCTCTCTGTCCGATTTCCTGTTTTTGTCTGTTTTCATCTTTCAAGCTGGATTTGTTTAGGCTTATTAAACTATATGTATACTTGTGATCTGTGAACAATATTATGTTTAATGTTGACTGAAACAAAGAGAGTGTATGAAACTTGTGTGTATACACTGCACGTTCCACAGATTAGGGATGTTAACATGATGAATACATTAATAAGATATGAACAGATGATGCACTCTAAATAAATACGAACAACATCTGAATAATTATAGCGATACATTTCTCCCTTTCTCTACCTCAGTATCAGAAGTCATCCAGGTGGTTGTTGACTATAGTGTGACTTTCCATGGTTATACTTAACATTACATTGCATTTAGTTGAAGCTTTAATCCAAAGCGATTTACGATAAGTGCATTCGACCAAGAAGATACAAACTTGAAGAAAACAGAATCATATAAGCAGTGGCGGCTGGTGGAAAATATTTTTGGTGGGGCTATGGAAATGGTGACCAAACCATAATTGGGGGTTCCGTGGGGATGCTCCCCCGGAAGAATATTTTGAGAAATGACCCCTTTAATGATGACTTCTGGTGATGTTGGTGGGGGGGGGGGGGGGGGGGACAAATTGAGGCTTAAAATTATGAGATAATCCATAATCTTCAGTGTGGTTAGCTATGAATCTTCCAAAACTTCCAAATACCTTGTCTTGGACATAGTTTCTACAGTATAAACTGTGCAAAAGTACAGTAGGCCCACACAAACTGCAGGAGACTGAATACGAACAGTGTGTGTGTGTGTGTGTGTGTGTGTGTGTGTGTGTGTGTGTGTGTGTGTGTGTGTGTGTGTGTGTGTGTGTGTACACATACTGGCCAACCCTCCCGATTTTCGCGGGAGACTCCCAATTTCATTGCCCTCTCCCGGTTTCCTCCCGGGGTCATATTTCTCCCGCATTTCTCCCGATTTCTGACTAAATCAGA
This sequence comes from Gobionotothen gibberifrons, assembly GCA_943591055.1. NCBI lineage: Eukaryota > Metazoa > Chordata > Actinopteri > Perciformes > Nototheniidae > Gobionotothen > Gobionotothen gibberifrons. Next base: position 4,181,253 of record CALSBZ010043889.1, on the reverse strand, counting down.
TTTACTCAAGACTGTTTCCACTCGGACTTTAATACAGCTACACCATTGTTTGGTTTCCATGGTAGCGCGTCTCTTTAGCAGCGCGGCAACTCAAAGTCTGAGAGGGTGAGGAGTCACAGAAAACTGAACAAGAATCGACAACTCGACCCTCTGCTCACTCCTTTCCTGTAAAATACAGGTCCAGCCCACACATATGCTCCATGGCATTGCTACAGGCATTGCACTTACAACTACAATAAGCATGTAAATGTTAATCTACAGCTCCGGCGATCCACTAGCACCCGGAGTCTCCACCTGCAGATGCAGCAATCCTCATCAACTACTGACTGTAGCGTCACCTTGGATACAATTCCAAACAACTCACAGACTGCATCGGGGCGCTGAAATTGCCGCCCTGTGACCATCAGATCTGACGACGCTGATTGGCTGAAATTATGTTTCGGCGGCATAGTTTACAGATAGCAACAGTCAGCAATGTGTTGGCTGCTGCTGCTCTGGCTGAGGGCTCCTTTCTTACCGCCCAGACGAGAGAGGGTAATGATACACGCTGCGGCCAGGCAGGAAACATGTGACTTATCAGTAACTTTAGACATCGTAAAACAATTTTAAAGGAGATTTTATTGTAGATTATACATTTTGCTGATACCAACTATATAATATTTACCTTGTTCATTAAAAATAAAAAATAAAAATAAATGTATTTTTTAAATATATTTTTTAATTTATTTTTTAATTTTTAATGACAATCAAACATGTAGGAAGAGGGGGGGCGGCACCCCTAGCGCCCCTATGGGCCGGCCGCCACTGCATATAAGTACATTAGGTTTCATAGAGCCAAAACATTTCAAGTGCTACTCAACTGGCTTTAGATACAGTAAGCCAGTCCTTTATTAGTATATAAGTGCTTTGTTAGTAATTTTATTGCTCGAAGTGGAGTCGAAAGAGATGGGTTTTGAGTCTGCGCCGAAAGGTGTGTAGGCTTTCTGCTGTCCTGATGTCAATGGGGAGCTCACAGTGGCAGAGCCAGGACATTTTCAGTGGGGGGGCCAGGATGGAACCAGTGATCATTTTGGGGTGGCATTGAAATCACTATTATATAAACATAAAAAGATATCTCCCTAGAAAATAAGGGGTTATTTAACACTAGAACCGCCAGAGATTTTTTATACCTATAACCGCCACCGGGGTCAAATTGACCCCGAATTATAATGCATTGATTTTCAAGGTAAAATGTTCTTTTATTGATAAACAAGGTATTTTGTCGGATCTGTACATCAATGCCGTCCAGAGGTTGCGCTCGATTTTTTCGCTGCCCGTCATTTTGACCGACAGGATCGTAAAATACCCGTCAAAATTCGATATTACCCGTGCCTTTACACTCGTTTGGAAACGGTATAATTTCCTTTTTGGCAGGCATGCATCACACCGGAGCCTCGCTGCGGGGAAACTTTGGCTCTCTATCACTCTCTCTCTCTATCTATAACTATCTATCAATATATCTATCTATCTATAACTATCTATCTCTCTATCACTCTCTCTCTCTATCTATCTATCTATCTATCTATCTATCTATCTATCTATCTATCTATCTATCTATCTATCTATCTATCTATCTAT
>CALSBZ010043889.1:4168780-4179626 GCA_943591055.1 Gobionotothen gibberifrons | reverse complement strand
TATCTATCTATCTATCTATCTATCTATCTATCTATCTATCTATCTATAAGGAACCACAGTAGACAAAAGGCGTTGCTATAGCAACACGTCATGTTTACATGCGAAAAGGGGTGGGGTCAATATGACCCCGCTTGGCGGAAATAGGTATAAATGGAAAAGAAATTGGCGATTTCTTCAATCTGACTTCATATTGACAATTTTTAACAACATAGGGTGCTACATAACACACTTTCAGGAAAAGTCACGGACTGGGAGACTTTAATATTTTATTGAAAAAAAGTTACATACAATATAAAACAGCTCGGGGTCAAATTGACCCCGTTGGCGGTTCTAGTGTTAAGGCACCTACAACACACCTCTACATTATTTGGGATTAAGCTAGTGGTGGAATATCTAACTATTTTTGTCTTATTCCCACAGGCAAAGTAACAACGAAGCTTACATTATACAAATGTAGTGCAATATACAGACTGTTTAGCTTATGGTGATCAGCAGCCCTATGAGCTCATTCTATCAGTGTATCATCAGGAATACAGAGACACACACACATAATTTAAATAAGAGTTTTTAAATTAAATTATTGGTTAAGAATAAACATCTTAAAGTAAATAACAATAAACAATAGCCCTTAACCCTGTAAGGCCCCCGGTTGTAATTTTACAACATTACTTTAAGCTATCCTAAAAAGTCAGTAAATGTTTAGTTTTTTTAAAAGACTACATTTACATAGTCAAAAGGTCCTTTTGTTCAGCCTCACAATGCTATTGGGTAGTAAATGTGTTTATAGGTCCTGCCCTCTGGAGCATACACTCACACAACCAGGGGCGCCGCCAGGGATTTTGGGCCCCATGAAAATATATCACATTGGGCCCCACCACCAGGCCCAGGCCACGCCAACCAAGCACAATTGCTGTAACCACACCTCCAGAACCCAACCGACTCATTTATGCTTTTAATAACTCTACCTGTACAGGCTTGCATCTATCTTGTCTATCAATACTAACCGCACAATATTTACTGACACTGAGCTGTGAAAATATAACACTGTGCAGACGTGCTGCAGTAGAATTCACTATTTGATATAAGACTAACATTCCTGACAATATATCTCAATAGTCATCTTTTATGGTGTAAATGCCTTTTTAATAATAACATTTTTGAATGGAACATTCTCAACATGAATGCGTAAATCCACTTAACTTAAATATGTGGAAAAATACTGTGTTTGAAATGTATAATTGAAATTAGATGTTAGCTTTCTGTTTTGATGGTTACCTGCATTAAGTCAAGTGTTCGGCGCAGTTGTCGGCGAAATGTCGCTCCTCTGTTTTCATTGAAACTCCATTGAAGCTCCTTATATCCGTTAGCGCAGCTAGCTAGCACCAGATGCTAACAACAACACGTAAGGTGTGCCTCGCTCGAGCCACACATACACCCTCCCGGTCCTCCCGATGGCCAGTCGGTGCCTGCCGGTGAGCGTGGAAGTGTGGTCTGCCACAAGCGGGCGGCAGGAGCGGGGCTGTCAGCATCAGTTTGTAGATGGTATTTTAAACTCGATGCGCTCTGAAACTACGGGGCGGCCGAGGAAAAAAAATACACATGCGTTAATCGCGTTAAAATAATTAGTGGCGTTAATTTTTTTTTGCGTTAGCGCGTTATTAACGCGTTATTAACGCGTTATTAACGCGTTATTAACGCATTAACTTGACAGCCCTAATATATATATATATATATATATTTTGTATTCCAGTCACCCTTCGTTAAGTGGCATGTCATTCAACACAATGCTGCTCACCTCCTTCAGTTGGGAGAAAAGCTGGTTCAGGTTCAGCATTATGGGGGGACAGGGCTACAGAGCCTAATGATGGATCTGTTGGTCCTGGCACCATGGGGAGGGACAACTGATTTAGTTTGAATAGCTGCTAAAAATGTACCTGCATTTGTTAAATGTCAGCTAAAAGAGCAGTGAAATTAAAAACCTCTGCATTTTCTTTATAGATATTAACAGTAATGTCAGCTTAGTAAAAAAAAAACATGAAAATTATTATTTAAAATGGACTACGCTTATCTAACAGACTAATTTCCACCACTCATGGACCACACCCACCTTTTCTCTTGAAAAACTGGGTGACATACTGTCGCCCTTTAGTCCCTCTCTCTTTTCTTTCTCTCCTTTCTTTTCTTTTTGAAAGCCTAACGTTGTTAGTCGTTGAGACATGGTTCACACGTAAGTACTAGCATCCCTGCTCCTCACATGCTCTCACTCTCTGCTAGAAAGTGCCTTGGAGGCGGAGGCAGGACCAAACCATTACATGTAAATAGAAGGGGGTATACAGAGGCTTTGGATAATTAACTTTTGGAAGAAAATAAGTTAAATGAATTGTACGTTTAGTGAGTACATTATCAATATAACGTTCTATTAATGTTAATTATTGATAAATTATGAAAGGTAAATGGTAAATGGACTGTACTTATATAGCGCTTTATCCAGTCTTTAAGACCCCTCAAAGCGCTTTACATACTACATGTCGTTCACCCATTCAGACCCATTCATACAGAGCAGTGTATGTTACTCTAAGAACTAACATGCATACACATTCACACACCGTTGGCCATGCCATCGGGAGCAACTCAGGGTTAAGTATCTTGCCCAAGGATACATCGACATGTTGATGCTGCATGGGCTGGGATCGAACCCACAACCTTCTGGTTGAAAGACGGCCGCACACCCTCGCAGCCACAGTCGCCGAAAGGCTACTTAAAACATTGTTTCTTAATGTTCTAAAATTGTTTGTGCGCCTGTGGTGAGGGTGTTTGGGGTGGCCAATAGGGTGGCCACCCCCAGCCACCCCCCAGCTCCGCCACTGGGAGCTCATTCCACCATTGTGGAGCCAGGATAGCAAACCGACGTGTTTTTGCTGATGGGAACTTGGGTCCCCCTCGCAGTGCGGGTGCAGCGAGCCGTTTGGCTGATGCAGAGCGGAGTGCTCATGCTTGGTGTATGGTTCAACCATGTCCTGGATGTAGGAAGGGCCAGATCCATTCACAGCATGGTACGCAAGTACCAGTGTCTTGAAGTGGATTCTAGCAGTTACTGGAAGCCAGTGAAGGGAGCGGAGGAGCGGTGTGGTGTGGGAACATTTTGGAAGGTTGAAGACCAGACGAGCCTCTGCATTCTGGATGAGCTGCAGAGGTTAAGTTGCATATTCCATGAAATCTGGTCAAGAAATCCATGGTTCCAAGAGGATGAAACCTATTGTATTTTCTGATACCCAAACTCTTTTTGTAGAGCCACCAGTAGTTTAAGGTTTTTACCTTTCATGTGAAATATCTCATCATCTTTAGGATGGATTGACACCAAACTTTGTACAGACTTTCTCATAGATAGTAGACAATGATTCTCAGTGACTTTGGAGATCACCTTTCGACTCCTACAGTATAGCACATCTGTGATGATGTTGAGTTCTTCGTAAAATGTCGCCAAATATTGATGGATCGGCACACATGTTAATGTTCCAATAAGAATAAATTGGGACATTATAAGTGTTTCAAAGTTCAAATGTTTCCAACACAATTGATTGTAACTAAATACTGCATAAATAGTGACATTCCCATCTGCCACAGCTGTAGAGAACTTTGTTTTGCTTTCTTAAAGCAAATATTAACATGCTCAGCCTTCCTTAAACATTCATAGTTTTTGGGGAATTAACTAAATGATATCAGATAATAGTTTAAGTTATGTTGGAACAAGAACATAATCATGTTAACACCAAGACAGTAATTTATTTAGACTCATTTGAGACTTTCTGTTGAATGTGAGAATCATACAAAACCTATGGCTTATTATTTGATTAATTCAGATACATGGTTTGATCAGCTATATTTATATGTTTATGAAAACCGAAAATGGCAATTGATTGATTCACCATACAAATGTTAGCAGTCTAGAAGTTTCCTTACAAGTTCAGGTGCAGGCCTTGTCCACTTATAATCCCAAACACAGATATCAATGCAAATCATTTGAAGACATAAACAGATACAGATTGTAGCTTTAAGTTACAGAATTTCTACAGAACATCCAAAAACATCCTTGATTATCATATTTTAACATACCTAAAAAAATAAACATTCCGATATAAATAAAAAGTAGTTTGGAATGTGGTGCATGCTTTCTTGCTATCCCTCTCTATTGCTCTCTCTTTCCGTCTGCCTCTCACTGGAAAATACGTTTGGTATTCCTCCTTACCTCCTCACCAACAGCAAACATCACTCTCATCAAAGTCTCTCGTCTTTGATCAGGTCTTCAAAGAAGCGTGTCATCAAAGTCTATCAGGTTAGATATGAACGCGGAAGGGGGGGGGGGGGGGGGGGGGGGGGGATTGCAGCTAACGCCTCTGGCTTACGGCACAAATGCAGCAGTAACGGGTCACTAATTACTAATTACTACCAAGGCACACACCAATGCAGGGCTGCTGTTAGACACAGAGGAGACGCAACCGAGGTTTCACAGAGCCCTTTAACAGTCAGACGCAGACGACAGCAGCAAAGAAAAGCGGTACAGGCTAAACCCACTTAAACAACCGCATAACATTTACAACACACACCAACATATCACAGACACTGAGTCATGTGTAAAGTGGGAGGAAGAAAATATTTTGGCAAGCAAAGAACAGAGGACAGATAAGAGGAATTATCTCCACAGAAAAATGCCTGTATCACTAAGCGAAGACCTCCCTGACATAAAAGAGACAAATTCTCATGTAATGTATCCATAGCAGCACATTGCATCACTCCGTTCCCCACTGCTGAAATATGAGTGCTATGTCACCTAAGGCTGCCGAGCTAACCGTTTGCTTAATATAGGAGGGAGCGACACAGCGAAAAAAGAGAAAATGGAGCACTAAATGGCCTTATGGAAAGAGAGAAAAAGTGCAATAGAGCTCCCGAGGAATAGTGCCATCTGCATGTGAATGAGTCGCACCCGGGGAGATCTCTTTTGGAGAAATTAATGATCTCAGAAAAAGCAGAACAGAGACTGCGTGCTCCCTGGAAAAAGGAGCAAGTCTCCCGTCAACCTGGTCCCTTTCTCCTTCGCTCTTTGTACTCAGCTAGATATTAAACATCTATGGGCCTCCTCTGGCGACCCATATGCATGTCCCCCTGTTTAAATGTCATATTTTATGGGGAACGGGAGGTTTTTGGTGAAAGGGATAATCAGAGAACAAGAAAGAGGAATTATATTTAAAAGGGAGTACAGGAAACAAATAAAGAATTAATACAAAATACAAAGAAAGATCAAGGCTGTGGTTTCTGTATAGTATTCATGGGTGGTTGGATGTGAGGGTTAAAAGTGCAGGAACAAGATAATAAAGGATAATCAGTCCTGCTTTGTGGAGACCTCTATTTCTCATTCCGTCCCTCATTATTTCCTTTGTAGACATGCCAGTGTACTGCATGGCAAAAGTATGTCAGAATAATGCCTCAGTGGCAGGCACCTCTCTAAACTCTCTCACCTACAAGTTTAAAACCTCAATTATAAAACCTTACTTTTGAAAAGGCCATTTCTGACAGGCTTTTTAGTTACAAGCAGATATAATTAAACACTTTTAAGTTTTAATTAATGCGTCTATCAACAATTATAAGTATTAAGAAACGTGTACATCGCATTTTAGATTTCAACAAATACAAATTATATCTCACATTATATCAAAAGCAAACCTCCTACAAAATTAAGTTCCCTAACTTAAAAGCATTATCAATTTCATCTCTAAATGTACACCCAGATTACAAATACATATGGTAATTCAAATGGTTGGTTAATGTTGTTTATTTGACTAAACAAAAGAAAAGCCCAACAAAACTGGTTGGTCATCTTAAACCAATAAAACAACAAAAAATGCATGGTTCAGCCTAAAATAAGTACGTCTGTTACGTGAACTAAAGTATGCAATTGTTGACAACAACACTAGTCTCTTAGTTGAAACCCTAACCCTAAACCTTGAGGCTTAAAAATAGTAGTCCACAAAACAAGGTGTGCCATCACAATGACACTTATAAACAGTCTTTATATAAGAAATGAGAAGTTCAACTTTTTCATGGATACACTTAACAATCAATCAATCAATTAATCAATCAAAATTAGGTTTTGTGAGCGTTGCACCATATTAGAATACAAATAAATACATAATTATATAAGCATAAGTTGAAGTAAAATATGCAATGAGAGTCCTTGTAGCCACTGGGACACAGATATCAACATCTTAGGCACAGGAAAGAGGCAGGACGTTCCTACACGCCAGACTCAGACTCATGGTTGAGACATAATGAAGAATTAGGCTCATGATGAAGACATGGTGAAGTAATCCTTGTCAGCCCAAGCCATCAAAGTAAACGTTGGAAATGTTAATGGAAACGTTTCTCAAGGAAATGCCTGAACAGTCCTGAAGCCATCAATGGAAGTGTTGTTGACTGCTATATCCTGGTATAGCCATGTTTGACGTGTCTGACTCCTAGCTAACACCTTAGCTTTACGAGCCAGTGATCTTACGCTGCCCATGATGAGAGGGAGGAGACAAAGCATATATCTCCCTTTCTCCATAAATCTGGACCCAGCCCTGCTTCTCCTAAAATCCTATATTTCCCTTGTATTTATTTACAAAGACATTTGAATGTGCTGCAGATGTATTAGCTGCTTATACGTGCTGAAAAGGTGGGCTTCAAATAAATTGCTTCCAACTTTGTACTGCTGTGAAATACAGCTTTAGCGTGTGTTCTCAAGCTTCTTGAAGACTTCCCCTGACCACATGTTCTTCCATCAGCCCTACCATTCACTTTAGTCTTTGTTTTCTTGTAAGTCCCTTTATTACAACAGTAGTTTTATATGGAATTGCTCCCAGCTTTGGCTAAGTGGCTGAGGCAGCCTGCCTGACAGTAGCTCTTACAGTTTAGCGCTCACATTTGGCTGTTTACAAAGTCTAATATGCGTGTCCCTGAGGCAGGCGATGCAGCTGCAGAGGAGGAGATTGCATTTTAGCTCCATTGTGAAGCTTCTGGTCCCCTCATCAGATCTGACAGGCAGTATGACAAGTCCTATCTGCCAGCTAGCTGATAAGTGCAGCTCGAGCTACGCTTAGGTCTGCCTCAATCCAATCATACCAGTGAATGGCGTTCACTCTCTGCAGCGGGGCAGGACCATCCTGGCTCAGTCGCTAATACTGTAACACGCTAAGCCGCGGTTGGAAAGCTAGACATGCAGAATTGTAGTGTATTTCTTTAGATATGCTGCATTGGCTTGAGTTGTACCGACGTTGATTTGTGTTAGTATTTTGTTTATCTAGAATTGTCTGCAATCCTATACACGGAGGACAGGAGGAAGGCTTTATCTTGTTTATCTAGGGTGTTTTTTCTGGCTTACCTGCAGAAGTGTTCAACTTCTCTCTAAGAGACAAAAGAACCCTTGACATATCCTGCTGTCCTTGACTGAACTGCAGCTATCAACCTGCTTCTGATCCGATAGAAACTTCAAAGGGACTGCAGTTTTCCTGCACTTGAATATCACTTTGAGGGTATCATAAAGAGTGATGTAGCCAGCATACAATTGTTTTCACTTTTAAGTTCTTTGCTCATAGCTGAAGAAAGGCTGTGGAATACAAAGATGCTTTGATCTTAGTAACACATCGATTTTATTGATCAATTTCCATATAAAGCAGTTGGTGTGTGTGTCTCTATGTAAGGTCCAATTCTGGCCCAACAGACTTCAGTCATTCCTGCCGGCAATAAGGCTTCATGGAGAACTGAGCCAAGTCCAATTAACAAGGCCTGTAACCATCTTCTGTTGAAAGGAGCCACATACTGGGCCTTCATTTGGGACTATAACAGCAGACATGTAATGTGCACAGACAAATGGTGTTTACGACTTCCCCTCTGTTTTTGGAACGGCAGGGAGGTGAGAGAAAAAGAACTGGCAAATTGTACTGTAGCATTAGTGTTCTCATTTGCTTCTTAATTTACTTGCCACTCACACATGTGCCAGAATACTTCTGAGGAGAAATTGACAACCATTGTAAAACTTTTCTAGCAACACTTTCACACCTTTAAAGAAAACACTTTTCTTGGTGAGAAAAGGCTTGGCACCCAGGCTGAAAATAAAAAATGTAGCATTTAATGATAATTACAAATTATTTTATTGATCCACAAATAATTCATGCAACAATGAATGCATGATCATTTGTTTAGGATCATTAATAATGCAAGGATTCTTCCTGACAGTTTTAGAGCTGTTTGTATACATTTGTTATAATAATTATTATTAACAAAAAGCTTCTGGATGACTGATCATTGCAATGAAATTGTGCCACAAAATGTCCTTTAAACATCTGTTTCGATTCTCGAAACTTAAATGTAGTTAAACGTTAAAATCTGTATTGATAGAGATAGCTGAATATGTTGTTTTTTTCTCTTTGTGAAAGCTTATGGTCAGTTGGAAAATTGTTTCAGTGAAGGCAATGGGCTTGTGTTCTGCATGGTTTGGCAGTCAATCATTCATATGCCTCCTCAGAGTTAGCAGTTTAACACCAAGCCTGTTAAAATAACCCAGCAGCTGTCAATCTAGCTGCTACCCTGGCCTTGTTAGAACCCAGATAGTGAGAAGGGAGGATTGTAGCGTCTGATACACAACACACCCCCTGTACACTGACAAGTAGACAGCGTACTATACATTGCAGTTCGAATAACAACACTCTAATGAGAAGCATGGCAGCATAGCATGTGCATCACTGTGAAGGCAGATTGACAACAAAGCGAAGCAGTCAATTGGTCAAAGGGTTAAGTGTGGATAAAGGAAGAAAGCCATGGAGAGATTACTTAGTATTCATGTCAGGGAGGGTGAAACACAAGACTTGGAGAGAAATACTCTCTGCTTTCAGGGGGAGCTAGCTGCAGGCTTTCTAATAAAGATAGGAGCCTACAGAACCTTTCCAGGTCATAGTTCCACGCGGATCAATCAAAAGCACACAGTCCATGCTACTCGTAGCATGTCCACAGGTGGTACAAACTCGCAAACATAATGTTGGAGTCCAAAATGTGCCAAGGACTCCCCCTACAATTTCCCTTTAATCTTTGCCCCGGCCAGGCTGACAGCAGTGTCTGTGCTTGAAGGGCAGGGTTGACAGCCCTTCTCAGAGGGGTCAGGCTTCCTGCCGCTTGCCCTCAGAGCAGAAACATGAAAAGGGTCCATTCACAGGCAGGTGGTGTTTCCCACTCTCATATCCTCATCACAGCTGGGTCCCAAGAAACTCACTGCTGTTGTCTTCATGGAACTCAACTTCTACACAAGGTTAAAGTGTTGAGTGGTTTTGTGTCTTGCATCTTCAACAGGAAATTATACATAATTTGACTGCCTTTCAACAGTGTGACAATGATGTTTACGGATGTGGTATCAGTAAATTTTTATATGGATGGTTTGAATTGTAAATCATTATTCTCTCCTTGATTATATTACACTTTGTTTAGCCAACAAGGGCTCTCTTCTTCTAGGCCTTTTCGACCCAGGTGCAGCTCATCAGGTAAAATGCCGGCCCCACAGCACCGGATCCTGTAAACACAGAGAGAGTGAGAGACCACGGAACACCTAGTAGTGTGGAGGGGTCGTCACACTCCCCCCCATAAAGAAAGGGGTTTAATTAAGAACACCGTTAACAGGACCCTCTTCACACCAAAACAATACAGCTACAATAGCCTTCAAAAACCCCACACTGACGTCTATACTTCTTCTCAAACCAGCCAACAAACCTCCCCCTGCCCACTCAGCAACTCCAGCGCCTGAAGAAGCAATGTAAGAGGGACAGAGTAGATCTAGAAGACCAGAGCAAACAGCATAGTACCGTCAGGTAAACCCAAAAAAAATAGGAGCTCTTCTCCTACGCTTCGGTGTGGACAGGAGACCATTTTGGTCAGTCCCTTGACCCAGCACATAGAAAGGCCCGGAATGTTTCCCCAGAAACGGCAAACTAGCCCTTGGCACCAAAACCAGGACCTGACCTCCAGGACTAAGCGAGTGCTGCTCAGTTTTTCGTTCATACCGATGTTTCCTTCCTACCTGGGCAGACGACAACTTCTCTTTGGCCATCCCCCCAGATGAATACCCCCCTATGCCGGACCCCGTTTACATGGTCTATGTGAATACGAAGGGGTTCCGATGGCGTGACAGCGTCAACGATTAAACGTTCAAAAGGCTGTACACTCGCAGCGATGGGGCACAGTGGAGTGGATTTCTCACCCTGATTTAGCTTACCTTTCGTTTGACATTTGTGACATGCTTTAATATGCCGAGACACATCCCTCTTTAAACTAGGCCAAAAGAAATACCGTAACATGTAATTATATGTTTTACGGACACCCAGATGTCCCGATTGATTATGTACTTTCCTGAGGACCTCCTCACGAAATGTTACAGGCACCACAATCTGAAAGACTGGCTCACCAATGAAGTCTTTCCCATGTGACAACCATTTTCTGACCAGCAGCTCCCCTTGCAGCAGATACCACCGGTTTCCATCCTCGGTGGAGAGAACCGCCTCAAAGAACGGACTGAGAGAGACATCAGCTTTCTGCTCTATCACCAATTCACTGTGGGATACAGACAACAACAAGTCAGGAACTACCACAGAATATGAAGGGCCGTGTAGGCCAAAATTCAAACTCACCTCACACACACACTACTGAAAACCTCTGGCCTTGCACACACACTACTGAAATACTCTCAAGTTCACTACTGAACACCTCACACACACACTACTGAGAACATCTGGCCTTGCACACACACTACTGAAATACTCTCACATTCACT
>CALSBZ010043889.1:4138197-4158919 GCA_943591055.1 Gobionotothen gibberifrons | reverse complement strand
GTGTGTGTGTGTGTGTGTGTGTGTGTGTGTGTGTGTGTGTGTGTGTGAGCAAACACGTGCATGCAGCTTTAGCTGACACTGTTTGCGGCTACACGGAGAAGGAGAGAAAGTCTGAATCAGGGCTTTCAGTAATCAGTGTCACATTGTCAGGGAGGCTGCCTTTGACTAATGAGAGGTGCTGACAGCCCGACTGCATACTCCCTTGGCTCTGCTGAGTGGGACGGATCTGTTGCAGGGCCTTTGTCAGGTTCATTCTCCCTCTGCTCCTCTCTCCCTCTCCCCCTCTTTGCCTCTCCTCTTTTTCTCTCTCCAAGTGTCAGGGAGAGCAACGACCGGTGGTCAGCCCCAAGGATACCTCCTGGCATTCCACATAGTGACAAATTGACCATAGGGGACAAGGTGCCTCAAAATTGCCTCGGAGATGAAGGGGTTTTGAATGTTCCGTTCCCATAGGATCGGAAACTGCAGATCTTGTCGGAATGACAAAGACAGGAACACGACGGGGAATGTCACAGTGTCAAGAAATAAGCAAAATAGGAAGGGAAAAGTAGGCAGGGCCAATATCTGAACCCCGTGAGTCGAGGATTGATAGAAAAATAAAAAGGCAGTATTGAACAACTGAGGTGACATTCAGCCCATTCAGCATGTTGTGTGTCAAAGGCCAAAGGAGAGTCCCTCCATGACATTGTGTGTAGCTCAGCTAAAATGCAGTACAGATTACCTCAATGGGGTTTGGATTAACTTGGAATCACAAAACCACCAACTGACTGCAAGTTAAGCATTTCCTAAACACAGATATTTTCAGTGAATCCCAGATTTGACAGAGCGAATCCTAACCCAGCAAAATACATATCTGAAGAGATATAGATGTCACCCTGTAAGCGATACTTTCTCTCCTGCAATTTCTAGAGAGCTTCGAATCTGTGAGTGTATGATAACAGAAAGATTGAACAGTGTCGTCAAAGAGATTCAATGTTAGAGGGCCAAGTCGGATCGATACTGAAGGTATTAACTGATCATTGTTGTTTACAGTCAAGAGGAAACCCATCTAGGTGTTCCTGAAGCCCACGGGATCGATGGAAATAAAGTCACAGTGCCTTTAACATTCCTAAACTCCCCGTCTGGTTTTGTCACTCATGGAGGTGATTTGTTGGCCCAGTTTTAGGGTATATTGCTGGCTGTTAGGTTTCTCTGTTGTGGAATACAGTTACCAACCACAGTACATTTGTCAAGTCTCCTCTAAGTGATAATCTGCCAAACACACATTTGATGTGTGTGTGTCCCTCTGTAAATATTCCAAGTTTGAAACATCATCAACACCAATCACAATGCTATGAACCAAGAATGTACACAGGTGCACTGTGGAGCGGTGTGTGTTCACAGAAGAGTGCCATCTCACTCTTTGCCGGCTGTCTTCAGTCAGGCCTACCTTGGAGCTAATCAGGCCGTCTCAGTTCCTTAGATGCCTCCCCTGGGACAGCACAGCCACCAGCACACTTAATTGGTTCATTTGTTCCGTCATGTTTTGCTGAGCAGAGACAGAACGAGAGGAAATGCTGCAGTGGAACCATTGTCTCCACGCTCGTCTCCAAGGATAAGAGAAAGTGACACATGAATGCTCTCCCAGATAGATAAATAGAAGAATGGAAGTTAGATAAAGTGTCTAATGAAAGGATGAAGGCAATTCATTTTCTAGCAGCGGAGCGGAGGTCCTGTTTGATTTAATGTATGTCCATCGACAGGGATAAGTTTTAACATGGAGAATTGAACAGTAGGGAAGATATACTCATTATGCTAGGGAGATTAAATCGCTTTGTCTTTGTATTTCATTGTCTGCGTCTCACTTCGTCACACCTGCAAATACAAATACACAGCGCAGCAGTGATTCCCAAACTGAGGTTCTTGTACCTCAGGGGGTAATTCTGCTGTTGGTAGTGGGTACTAATATTATAGCTCAACTCGTAAAAAAAGAACTGAAATTACAGAATATACCCACATATTGAGTCAGCAGTAGCACCTGAACAGTATGTGTTATAGGAGTGTGTGTATAGTAACCATGCAAGCAGAGAGCAAGTACATGGCTAAATGTATAAATACAACATTATAAAATAATATTTAAAATAATAATAAAAAAATATATTGTGTTGCTTCAACTATTTAACAATCTAAACATCATTTTAAAAAATCCACAAAAAATAAGGAATCACTTAAAAGTGCAGCCATTAGAAGTGGTATCACAAATGCAAGCTTGACCATGTTATAATAAAGACAGCACATTACTCAAATTTAGCCTGATTTTAAGACATTATTGATGACTTAAAAAGCCCACTCAATTATTTAAATTATTTTATATTGTGGGTTTTTACTTTCTGTTCTTTTTTTCTCACATGTAGCTCTTTTGCTCACTGTTTTCTATAAAGAGTTTTAAACAGTTTTCTTAATCATAGTTTGCTTCAATATCATGGGGTTAGGGTTAGGATTATACTTCAAAGTGTACTATACATACAATCCATTCATTATATAACACTTGTTGTAGATTATTGTGACAATACCCACTTCTGTGTTATTAATATTGTCAAATGATATCCAATTAACAACATAACAGTTTGGGGAGCAGCACTGTACGGTACATATCCTCCGCCATTATTGAAGCTTAAATCGTAAATGGAGTTCTTCCACTGTTAACAGCAGTACAAACTTGTACACAAAGAAATACATGAGCAGAAGATGCTAAAAATCTTTCACTTACTGTAATGTGGCGACATATATGATAGAGCCACTGCAAAATAACACAGTCACACCGTGAGCTAAGCTGACACAGTGCCTCTGCATGTGCTCCCCCAGCTTATCACTTCCATCTGATGAATGAGGTAGATTGGATTGGGAGGCAGGCATGGGGAGAGAACGGGGGGGAAGAGGGAAAGTAGAAAGGGTGGGGGCACCATGCGGCTTAATTCTCCCATGCCTGTCCCTAAGATCATCTGCCGTGATTCTCCAACATAAAATAAAGATAGATAAATAAAACCCAGAACCATACTGAATGAATAACAATGAAAAACCATAAAGGCTTCTGGGCGTCTCCAAGTAATTTATTCACCATTTGCCGGAATACCTGGAGCGAGAACAATTCGGTGGAATTGAAAGATGAAAAAGAAATAGAACATTATGTTGTAGTTGATGGGTATAAAATTACATCTGCCATTAACTCTAAGGATAACACTACCATGGTAATCAAATGATGCCTCATCAATATTGATGATTATATGTTGTAGGGAAAGCAATGCCACATGATTCGTGAATTTGGGGCATGACATGTAAGAGCCCTATTTTTTTCGTTAATATACAAACTGGGAGTTTCGCTTGATCAGAGCAGATTTGGCACCAGATCTGCTGTTCCCAAACTATGAAACATTTGCTGGGCTGCCACCTGCTCACATCCCCAGATAAATATGTACAGTACTTGAAGGCTGTCATATGTAATGATGGTAATTGCAGACCCACAGACATGCAATGTTGATGAGTCCTGTTCATCTGCAGAAATCTACAGGCCTCTTGTATAAAACATCAGATTTGCTCCACATACAGTCCACAGTAATAAGACAGATAGGCCCTAAGTGAGATTACCCCAGGATCAACCTGTCAACCCTCTGCGCTCCAGTTGTTTCTTGATCTCTAATACTAATCAGGTTCACTTGAGGCAAACCGAAACTCAAAATAAGACAAAAAGTAGACTTCTCCTTTATCTCTTCATGTATCTTTCCATGTCTCATCAGCATGAAAGTAAATTCAAAGCTGAAGTTTAGTACTGTCAGTGAAGAAATGACACCGTTTGCGGTGCAGTGCTGCAGAGCATGATGATAGCTAACACACTCACACAGTGACAGATGGATCAGTACTAACCAGCAGACACCATTAAATTGAACCTTGTGGTGTTGAGTGGAGTAGCTAGTGCAGCGAACAGGACACCTCCACCACTACTCATAGAGGAAAGCGCTGTCAGCCGGCTCTTTAATGACCACTTACAGCAGAGGGATGGGCAGAGTCCAGCTCGCACTCTCCCACCTCCAGCAGGAGTTATATGAAGATAGAGCCAGTCTTGGCGTGTTGCCCCTGCCGTCACAGTCTCTGAGTTCGCTGTGGAAGTCCTATGTATGGGCAGAAAGATGGCGAGGGCTGGGCCTGGTGTCTGGAGTCTTAGCGGGGTCTGGAGAAGCGCTGAGTTATACTCCAGAGGAGCTCTGGTGAATGGAGGCAGGTCGTCTGGACATCTGTTTCTTGTGAGCCGAAGAGATGGGGAGGAAAAGAGAGAAATTAGCACGAGGCAAGGGGGTTTCAGAAGCTTCCCTGCATACAAATGGTTGCCTTACAGTAGCTTTGCACATACACATATCTCTTACTTGCACATCATGTTACAAACGGCCTTGGAATACAAACTACTTCATGCAAATTAGGGCCACTGAGTGCATATTCTACAGCGTCGCACCTTTAGCATCCTGCAACCAATCTGCGTCATGCTGACAGTCCATATCTTTCTCTGTGCCCTCACTAAAACCAGGAGAATGTCACGGTGCTCACATTACTCTCACAAAGATGGATGCTGCAGCAGCAACATTGCACAGGCTGCAGCTCAATGACTTTGCTAACCTTTCGCACCAAACCAGGCCTGCAGCTAGTCGACACAATGCTTATCTTAGCAGATATTGTCGAACAGATAACTAGAGCTTTCAAAACCTATTTGTACACAACATACTCCAAGGACAATGTAAAATCTGTCAGAAACACTCTACGTTTACACTGCACCAACTGCATGAAGTGTTTTGCTTTGTGTTTACATGATGGGGCAAAAATAGTACTGCTTGTGGAGAATAAAATATGACAATATGTTCTACTGTGGTGTATCTGCAAGTGACGGATGTTTTTATTAAATGTCTTGCTTGCGGAAGCACACAATTGGTTTAACTGACAAGGATAGTCAGACAAATATTAAAGGATTTCCTGTAAAAGAAGTGATCCGTGGTAGCCTAGTTAGTAATCGATTCCCACCGGGGAGTGTTGTCGCTATGCCACTGACGGATGTGTACTTTTGTGTCTTTGAGACCCACACACACACCAAATACGGTACAGTTTGACAGAGAGTCACAGACCTTGCAGTCTGGGGAAACTAGACAGGAGGGAAATGAAACAGCAATATCCCACTGGAATAAAGTGTTCAATTGATCTACAACAGCAGTTTGAGACTCAAATCAAAACATAAGAAGACATATATAATATCCCTGACTATAGTACATTCATAATGGATGTGTGGGCAGTGCATATGGGAATAGAAGAATGAGAATCCACTGTAGAAAAGCAGAGCACATGACAACATCTCACATTCTCCAGATCACTATATTGAGTACATCAGATCAGACAGGGAATGTATACCTCTTCATGACAGATTTAAAGGCAAACTGATATGTTTGACCTTTTTACCTGCCCTTCAAGTCAGATCCCTTTGACTTAAAAAAACAACCTTGAATTAAAAATAGAATGAATGTTTATATCACATTGAGCAGGCCCAGTGTAAGCCCCCATTGTCACCTTATTTTGTCTCCAGCAGTGACAAAGACAGAACAGGAGAAAAGACTCCCGTCTGCTAGTGATAAGGAAGCTGAATGCAAAGAAAAGCCGCTATATTGGCTTATTACGCTTTGCGGAGCACCTATCCAGTGCTGGACTTTGAGGACTTACACCAGGTGTTATCACCAGTGTGAGCCAGCATGTGTAGGACAGGGTACAGGCGCCTGATCCATCCCCTGCCTCGAGACCCTATCTCTGGGTAAAGCCACACAGACGTGGCCTTTCGCTGAAGGCCACATGGTGCAGAGCCTGCAGCACCAGATCCCTTTATAAAAGGAAAAGCTATCTTCTTAAGACAAATTCCTTCACAAAGCTGTGTTCCCCCTGAGAAAGATAATGCTCTGCTGCTCTTTAGCACTGACTGAATAACACATATAATGACTAACAAAAGGAGATAGGCATGAGTTAGAGGTAGTTAAACTCTGATTTGAATTGGCACAGGTGAAGCAATTCAGGTCATGATGTTCATACATCTGCTGTATTGAGGTCATCAACAAGCCACATCAGTTTGATCTAAACACAGATGCCTTTTATTCCACTACAAAGCTCTGGCATACTTTGGGACATCACACGTTGCACTTTTTGCAGACAGGTAAAAAAACACATCTAACAGCCTCTATTGAACAAGTCCTTGGAGTGTGAATTTCGTTTCACATCCACATAAAGTTCGCTCAGGTTCTACACAAATGAGGCTGTCTCTGGGGAAGGTGATTGGCTGGAGATTGCAATGGCAAGGGTTCCCACTGAGGGACGAATGTACAATGGGGCCCTGAGGGGTCTGTTGGAGGAGGGCGTTTAGCCTCCAAGTGGCCCCCTGTGGTAACTCTATCTCAGGGGTGGTGGGGGGCCCTCAGCTGGGGCTAAGTGGAGGTGTGTAAGTCAGTGTTCCTCCCCTCCGGCTGTACAACTTCCCCGAGCTGGGAAATAGAATTAGTGACTGATGGTTTTGGTTCCTTTCCTTGCTTCCTCTCTTTGCCAGGTAAAGTACTTTTTGTCGTACGTTTGAGATAACCTTGAAGAGCACTGCGACAGATAAAAGTGGAATTTTATCACTCAGCAGGGAGGCCTTTACAATCTTTGCACAAGCTTACATCCCCAGTACAGGTTTCTCAAACATAAAGCACTTCACCATTTTTATAAAACAGGAAGAACATAGAACAAAAACACTATTTTCCAAGAAGTCTGATGCACTCTGCAGCAATCATTCAACTTCATGATTATTTTCAAGGGGTGCAGTGTGGGTTGCTGTTGCTGTGTTGCATTACCAATGGGGTGGGCAAAGTAATTGAAACACCTGTCAGTCAAACGTTATACAGTTGCACCACACGCTGCAGTTTTGCCTCTCTACACTTAAATAGAAGCATTTGATTTAGTACAGTTAACTCCGCTAACCACATTACTATGTGAATGTAGTGAATGTATAGTGTTTAAGGCTGTTTCCACAAGCTAAAACCAAGCTCAGCACAGCTGGGAGTGGGAATTGATCATAACAACTCCCCCCCTAGAGAAACATAATCAGAGCCTACAGGTGAAAGCTGGGAGGGGGCTTAAGAAAATGCAACATGATTATGCAAAGAACTACAGTATCCCAGCACACTGTTGGCAGAAGTAAATCCAGAAGGAACTATTTAAACCTACAGGAAAATCATTATAGAGTTCAACGAGTTCAAATAATATAAAGAAGTCCACATAGTCATCAACATGTTTTGGCCAACCCCATCTTGTTTTTTTTGTAAACATGTGACACAAGAGGGTGGAGCTAGGTATGGTGAATGCTAAACAAAACATTTAGGCTACCAACATGCTACAATTTTCTTTCATGAAATAAAAAGACACTGTAAAAGGGTTTATTTCAAAGGTTTTACAGACAATATTTAAACCGGACATCACCTTGGTCATACTGTCGGGATACTGTAAATCCCAATCTGTTTAGCGTCGATTTTACTCTAAAGCAGGGGTTTTCAAAGTGTGGGAAGGTGAGCCTCCCCTCAGAGAACATAAGAACAGCCGCGCCCCCCCCCCCTCCCAATTATTATTGCTATTATTATTATTATTGTTGTTGTTGTTGCTATAATGCAGGGGTATTCAATTGCATTTCAAAGAGGTCCAGTAAGAGAAAATGTCATTAAATGCTCTGTCTACCTTTCTCTTTTTTGAGCACGCCATTTGAAATTACTCCGACTGTTTCTCTCTTCTTGTCTTTTCTCTGTGTGTGTGTTTGAATCTATCGTGCTGACTCACCGACTGCACCAATTTGATTGGCTGAGTAGCGTCACGTCCTTAAAACATAAAACATTTGACTTTTTAAAACCTTTTTCTCTTTATGTTTTAAACATTTTTAACATCTTCAACATCGTGGATAAATCCTTATATGCTCCCAGCAACACACTGAACATCAACTTTGCCTCCTTATTACACTCACCCCTACTTTGGGAACAATGAGTCTGCGTCTTTGATGAGCACAGGCGGATGATGCGAGGATGCAATGTAGACAGGAATAAACGCAGATCATCCTCTGGCTGCAGCCTTGACCGGTGTAGGTACCAGATGTGTTCGGCCTACCAGATCTGTTCGGGGTCCGTTACGTTAACCAATGACGTCACACATTGGTTGTACGGCAACCCAAGAGGACATTTTACACGGCCAAATTCCGCAAAGAATATTTAAAAATAACAATCGACAGTGAATGTATTAGTGGAACTGTGTCAGGAAAGTGAAGTGTTAACAAAATAATGGCTGTGCTTGTTTCATATTCTGTGTGAAATCAAGGTCACTATTTCCTGTTGTTTAATAGGCATGTGAGGGTGGTACACAGGTAGGTGGAGGCAGGGGCGGACTGGGACTAAAAATCAGCCCTGGAATCTCACCCATCCCAGCCCACAACAATTGGTAGAGCACACTCGTGAACTGTCAACGGGGGGAGGAGCCTCGCTGCGTGGAAACGGCCCGCTGAACAGACCTTTGTCGCCTGTCAGCGCAACTTAAATGATGCTGTTTAAAAACATTAAAAATAAAGGCCGCTGCCGGCCGTCAACAACCCACTGACGACCGGCCGTTCTGTGATTCTCCAGAACACACAGATGGCCAGTCCGCCCCTGGGTGGAGGTGAAGGGAATGAGCACTTTTACAGTCTTTTTGGCGAAGTGGGGGAACTCGGTCTTCACAGACAGCCAAAAGTGTGCAAGTGACACTTTACTCATATTTTTCTCGTTATTTTTTTCTCACGCTGCGCCTCCCCTGAAGCTCTCTGGCGCCCCCCCAGGGAGGCGCACCTCACACTTTGAAAACTGCTGCTCTAAAGCAGTGCTTCTTAAAGTGTGGTCCGCGGACCACTGGTCCGTGAGTATATTGGTAACATTTCACATTTGAAATAAATAAATACATTTCAGTTTTCCGCACTCTCGCGGGAATATCTCCGCACCTTCGATTGCATGATATAGCCCAGCGCAACACCTTCATCACGCATGTTGCCACTTGTTTGTACCATTTTCAGGCGATTTGTAATCTGTTCTATAAAAACGATGTGTTTTTTGATATTTGTGGAGTTAGGTGGTCCGCAAGTGTTTTTTTATTGATTAAGTGGTCCTTGGTATGAACAAGTTTGAGAAACCCTGCTCTAAAGGGAAACATAATTTACAAAATTAACATTATGGTCTATTGTAGGCGATGGAGACCCTCAAATCATCAGGAAAATGTTTACTGAGGAAAAAAATCTTATGAGAATATACAGTCTTTTTTTATACAATCAAGGCACTTCCATATTGGTTTCACTTTTTAGACTTGGCGGTTGACCCTTGCAACAGTTTCCAATTTACCAAAACAGCAGCTCTCTCAATTTTATAAACATCCCAACCTTCCCCTCGCCCTCTGGCATTGGTCATCCTGTTTCAAAAAGGCCGGTGTTCAGCGACATGGAGTCCATTAAGTATTCAAACGACTGTTATATTAGTCAACCTAGAATCAAATGCGGAATATTGGTGTGACAAGCAGCCCCCAAAAAGGCTCTTATAGTCATTCAAGAACATTTTCATATGGCACAGACATCTAGGTGAGGAGCTAAAACCACAGGGTCCCATGAAGACTCTACCTGTTATAACGATTGTATCTCTCCACCTATGTGACAATGCATTGGCCTCACAGTAAACAGGGTTTGACATTGTTGCTAAACTAATGTTTCATCAGGCGTTGATCTTACCGGGAGAGAGAGTGTTCCACTAATGCACTCTGACATTGCTATATAGGAACATCACGCTTCATCTCCTGCTTAGAATAATGTATGTGAACTCATGAACATTACAGATTCACATTTTATTTGCATCACTGCTGTGACCATGGATACAGGACCATCGACATGAAATGTATACTAAATTCAGTTTTTGTGCAGGAAAGATCTGTTAGGTGAAAGACAAATGCCACCAAGGGTACTTTGAAAGTAGCTTGACATTGTAGGCTGGGAATATGGATGATACATTTATTTCTACATAACAGAAATACTGTTTCCACCAATTTGCTAATACAATATCATACAATAGGCCTGCTCTACAATCCAAACCTTTTTGGTGCTGAGATTCTTTGGCACACACAAGTGTAGAGGGAAATTAGATCACATTTAAATCTAGTACTTGATTAGATGGATTGATTTCCTGTTAAGACTCTGCTCCCTAATGACCTTGTAACCAAGTATAACAATACAAACTGATAAACAACCAGAGTCTTTATTTGATTCTGTGTGAGGCGGTGTGTATTGACAAGAAAAGGAGAAAAATTCTGGAGACTCTGATACATTTGATACTTCCTGTCAGACGCGTAGATCAGTCTAAAACTGAGTGCGATGAAGATAACAAGGTAAGGCAATGGACTGGCATCACGCCACTTCATCTTTCACCCTCAGTCTTTTTCCAATCTCTCTCTGTCTTTACTGTATCATTCTCTTTCACGGCTCTTATCTCATCATCTATCTCTTTGTCAGCTTTCTCCCTTTTTTACAACGCGGACACATCTGTTCCGTCCTTCCACTGCCACTGTTGTGCGGTGAAAAATGTTGCCTTAAGCTCTGAAACATCAGAGAAGCCAAAAAGCAGGACAATAAAAGAGAATATATGCTCAGGAGCGTTCCAAAGGTTCTTAGCCATTGTCCACAAATAGCTGTTAACATCATATTTCATTGTTTGAAACATTCCCCGTACAAGGTGAAGTCTAACTTTGTAAAGCACATGAGCGATAAACCTTTCTAACTTCACTTCTCTCAGGCATTGACTGATTTGCAGTGATTCACCTTATTGTAGTTGTAAGACACCATGCTGGACTGGACTACAATGGCAAGGAAGGATCTTTTTTACTTTAATAATTCACAATCAATCCCACTTTAAAGGCCCTGTGAAGTGTGCGCCTGTGCATGATCTGTTATGCTAATACATATAGTAATGACCAACATTGTCCATTGGAACCCTATCAAAGATGTTGGAATAGCAACGAATTTGACGAGTTTGAATTTAAATCCGCAGTCGACCTCCGCCTTCGTGGGCGTGGCTTGCGATCTACTGCGTGACGTCACAAGATGGACGCGGCCGAAGTGTTTACATTCATCACAGTTCATTGTTTCTCTGTTTCAAAGTCGAATTTATCAAAGTTTTTGAGCGAGTATTTTACTGGAAAGTGTGTCGGAGTCGACTGGAAGTGATTGCCAATCGAGAAAACCTGACAATGGAGGCGACAGTGAAGAAAAAGGGAGGAAAAACACACGGGAAGCGATGCATTGCCGCTGGCTGTAGTAATGTCAAGTCTGTCGAAGTGGCAATGTTTCTGTTCCCAAAATATGAAGGTGAGCCTTGCTTGTGTGTGTGTGTGTGTGTGTGTGTGTGTGTGTGTGTGTGTGTGCGTGCGTGCGTGTGTGCGTGCGTGTGTGTGTGTGTGTGTGTGAGTGTGTGTGTGTGTGTTTGTGGAGACACTGTGATGGATCGTTACGCTATGTGCAGCTCAAGGCATAATATGCTCGAACGGGAGCTGCAATCATGTTGCGCGCACTATCGGTGCTGAGTGTGCTGACTTTTCGTACAATGTCCCACTGTCTGGCTACCTGCATAAAGTCAAGTGCGAAATGTCGTTCCTCTGTTTTCATTGAAACAGCTCCTTATATCCGTTAGCGCAGCTAGCTAGTGTAACGTCCGAGGTGTTAAGGCTTCAATGATAATTCTGTGTAACAAGAACTCAGGAACTTAGCACTGTTTGGAGCGTCCCAGATAGCGCCTCCGTTTATTAGTAAACTCCGTCACAACACGTTCTCCTCCAACCCACCAGGACAGCCTGCGCATGCTCACAACACATGACCTCTCAACCCAATGCTTACATGCGTCCCCCCTTACTGAAAGAAATGTCCCCATTTCCACAAACATGGTGAGAACACAACAAAACATTAAAACAAAAACAAAAAAACAATACACATCCACAGCCCAAATAAAACATCAACCTGGTATGACATAACCTATTCCCCTGTCCTGCACAGTTGAAACATGAAAAAACAATTATGCAGCATAGAATACACAGGAGGAAAGAAGCACACAAACATGTAAACACCAGTCACTCAGCCCATAACAAAGTCCATAAAGCGGACAGGAGGCCGCGCTAACCTCCCAGCCCGGGACACCGTCGGTGCGGCTAGTTCGAGCTCAGGGGAATCACCAGCTCCAGAACCCGGCCCAAGATCACTGTCACTTTCCCCATCGGAAAACCACAAGCGTCCAGAGCTCTGTGGGGAGACTGCATCTTGCAACGGAAGAGGCTGAGCAAGGTTTAAGAGAGACCTTGATGGTCCCTCCAAGGGAAAGGCTACCGGCAGGTTGTATCGCCGTAGCCTGTCATAATGGACAGTTTGGAGAGAGGCTTCATCCCCAAACGGGCTACTTAGTTGGTACGTGACCCCAACTTCATCAGCCCTATCCATTCGCCTCTGCACCAGATAAGGCCCCTTCCAGTGGGGAGCCAGCTTACGGCGGCTCTCAGTGGGATCATTTAACCACACCAAATCCCCGACTTCATATGGGACGTGCCTCACTCTGGTGTCATAGTATGACTTTTGTTTGCTGCTTGCAGCAAAATTGTTATCCCTGGTCTGATCAAACGCCACGTCCAAGCGTCTGAGAAGGGAACCAGCAAAGTCTTCCCGGGGACCCTGTACCAGATCATCCCGCTTTGAACCCAGTAAAACATCCACAGGAGTCCTGGCCTCCCTGCCATGCGTGAGAAAATACGGCGTGAAGCCTGTGCTGGAATGTACACTGGTATTGTACGCAAACGCGACCTGTGACAGAAAAGAGTCCCACTCCCCCTCACATGATAGAAGAGATTTCGCCAACTGATCGATAAGTGTCCTATTAAACCTCTCTACCATGCCATCAGACTTCGGATTGTAAGGCGTGGTGTGCGTCTTCTTCACACCTAACATGCCGCACAAATGCCTCACAACATCTGATTCGAATTGTCTGCCCATATCAGTGTGCAGAGTTTCCATTACCCCATGCTCCAAGATGTAGTTCTGGAAGAGACACTCCGCGACTGTGGGGGATTTTTGATCGGGGATGGCATACAGATTTACAAACTTTGTGAAATAGTCCTCAACAACCAACACATACCGGTTGCTTTTTGATGTGACCGGCAACTCCAGTATGTCAGCCGCCACACGCTGGAAAGGTCTAACTGCATGCGAAGTTCTCATGGGGGCATGGTGTTTAGGCACCGGGGACTTCCTTCTCTGACAGGCATAACATTGGTCACACCATGATCGAATGTCACTGTGCATGGAGGACCAATAGCACACACTTCTTGCGCGTGCCAAAACGCGTTCATACGCCAGGTGAGCAGTCAGTGGAGCACCATGCAAGTGTCCCAGGACCTCTGGAACTAAGACAGCAGGAACAACAACCTGAGTAGACTGCCCTGCCTCAGACAGCCAAACAACCCTACATAAAAGTCCCTCCACAAAAGTCAGCCGGGGAAACTCATGCCAAAGTCTCTTCACACCCCGACTTGCATCCTTTAACCTCCATCTAGGGGGCCGTTGGCCATGCTCCAGCCAGGCCAAAACTTGTCCGATGTCTGCATCCTTTTGCTGGAGCTCCCTAATACCGGAGCCATCATGTGACAGAGTGAAGATTAGGGTCTGGTCCACCGAAGACCCTGAGTCAGGAGGAGGAGGGCCTGAAATCGGTCCCTGGGCTTGGGCCGTGGCAGGAGTCCCCACAGCACACACATCACTAGGACCACTGTCCCCAGCGTCAGGGAGAATTGTACTCAAGGGAGCGGATGTGGCATCGAGACTGCCTGAATTCTCCAAAGCTTCAGGGGTGTCAGGCCTGCGTGAAAGGGCATCTGCATTTGTGTGTTTGGCCCCACTCTTGTGCACAATCACCCAGTCGTATGGGTCCAGCTCCAGAGCCCAACGGCTACGACGCCCCGTCCTGTCATTGTCAACCTGAAGTCGTCGCAGACCCAACAAAGGTTGGTGATCAGTAATAATTGTGAAGGGGAGAAGACCCAAGTAATGCCTGAAATTACGCACTGCCCACACTATCGCCCACAGCTCCCTGTCGTAGGTAGCCCAACGCCGTTCAGCTGCTGTGAGGGAGCGACTAGCGTAGGCCACCACCCTCTCCAGGCCATCCACTTCTTGTGACAGCACAGCCCCCACAGCAATCTGCGAAGCATCTGTACACAACACGAAACTCCTGGTGAAGTCCGGGTGGCACATGATAGGTTCGGCACAAAGACCATCCCGCAAAAACTCAAATGCCTCCTGGCAATCCGCCGTCCACTGAAAAGGGACATCCTTTCCCGTCAGATGGTTGAGGGGGGCTGCACGCCGGGCAAAACTCCTCACAAACCTCCTATAATAAGAGCAGAGACCCAGAAAAGCACGCACCTCTGTAGCGGACCGTGGAACAGGCCAAGTCTTCACCTTATCTGTGTTACGGGGGTCAGGACGAAGCCCCCCGGCAGAGATGACATGACCAAGGAATACCACGTGATCACGGGCAAGATGGCACTTCCTGGCGTTCAATCTAAGCCCAGCTGCCCCAATCCGAATGAAGATCTCCTCCAAAGCAGACATGTGGGCCTCAAACGAACTACTGTAAATCAGTATATCGTCAAGATACACCATGCAGATGTGCCATGGCAGCCCCCTTAACACCAGCTCCATAACCCTCTGGAAGGTAGCGGGTGCATTGGTCAGACCCATAGGCATGGATTTGAACTGGTATAGACCCTGGCCAGTGGTGAATGCTGTCTTTTCACGGTCCTCCTCAGCCACTTCCACCTGCCAGTAACCGTCAGAAAAATCTAAGGTGCTGAACCAGGAGGCCCCCGCCAATGCGTCCAATGTGTCATCCACCCGTGGGAGTGGATGAGAATCCTTTATTGTCACAGAGTTGAGTCCCCTGTAATCCACGCAGAATCGCCATGTGTTGTTCTTTTTCCTGACGAGGACCACTGGGGCGGACCATGGGCTACAACTCTCTTCAATTATGTCGTCCTCCAACAGGCGCTGAACCTGTCTGCCTATCTCCTTCCGTTTTTCTGGCGCAGTACGGTAGGCCCGACGCTTGACTGGGGAATGATCACCTGTCTGTATGCGGTGTTTGATCAGACCAGTGTTTCCTGTTCTGCCCTTCCCAGAGCCGAACACCCCTTGGTGTTTCCCAATCAAGGCCTGCAGCTGCAGTCTCCGTTCAGCAGACAACGGGAAGCCAGCCATATCCGGCAGAGGGGTAGCACCCTGCTGAGAGGGGAAAACCTCAGAGGGGGTGAGTAGCTCACAGTCCTTAACATGGTGGAACACACCTAAATGGGAGCCGGGGTGCAGCTTTAACTCCTTGTCTGTCAGGTTGAGCAGCCTGGCCACAGTGCATCCATTCTTCACAGGTGCAACTGTACGTGCCATCACAAGCCCCACGTTATCACGCACCTCAGGCTCCAGGTAACCCAAGAAAGAGTCACTGGGCAGACCAGCAGTATGGGGAATATCCACATTAACTGGGACAATCATTTCACTGAAAGGGGGAATAACAGCATCAACAGACATAAAGATGTTACAACATTCTGGTATGAAATCTGTGGCATGCATGAGAGGAATATCTACATCCCCCAGGTGAAGCAGACCACGACCAACATCCATAACAGCTCGAGCCTGCAACATGAAATCAAACCCCAGCAGAATAGCTTGTGTTGCCCCTCGCACTACATGTACAGCCTGCTCCCAATGTTTGCCCCCCAACTGTATGAGAAGAGTCACAGTACCCAGAGTGTCCAACAATTGACCATTTACTGTGCGTGAAAAAGTGTACTGGGTACTTAGCACACGTTTACGTAAGGCAGACATGGACATTCTGAAGTCCTCAGAAATAAGGGAAACATTGGACCCAGAGTCAATCAAAACAGCAACATCAGCACCCTCAACAAGTCCTCTAACATAGGCTGTGGGCTTAGACTCACCGAGAGGGTGAGCGCCGAGAGGGAGACAAAAACCTCACTCCACGCCCTGGCTGACGTTCCCCAGCGCTGTGTGGTCCTTGCGGGACATCGCTGCCTGATCGTCGCGGTGAGAAGTCCGCAGAGGTGTCTCGGGTCCCCCGCTCACGTGGAGACCATTCCCTGGCACCAAAACCATCCTGCGGTCTGCGCTGAGGAGAACGGCCCCTGCTGCGGTCGTCCCTGTGGGAATCCCCGGTGGTAGATCTGCAACCAAACCCGCCACAGTCACAGTGGCAGGCACGCCGGTGCACCCTCTGCCCCACTTGGTCCTGCTGACGATCCCAGGTCCAGGCGGAGCTTCCTCTGCCATTCTCAGCTCCACGGCTATGTGCTCTCAAGTCTTTCACCTCAGTCTGTAAGTCGTCCACCTTCAAGGTGAGGCGTTCAACCACATTTATGAGCTTATCCGTGGTATTAGCATTACAGTCCAAAACACCAGCCGATGGTGAATTTAGCGATGCAACAACAGCAGGATGCGGAGGACAGTAGGGCAAACCAGGCGTGTTCACCCTCATTGCCTGCCTGGCCCGCTCACAACGCCCAGCAATTATCAACGCCTCCTCCATATCAGTCGCCCCCTGTTCGTGGCATTTTGCTTGAAGTGCAGGATCAAGGCCAGCCAAAAAACGTCTGAATTTCTCACAATTTACTGCAGCGCGGTCATAATCGGGAAAAGCCTCAGCCACGAGTCTGGAAATGTCCGCCGCATACACCTCCAAACACTCGTTCGCCTGGCGGGGCCGTGCAGATACACACGTCTGGAAATAAAGCAGGAACTGTCTCTGGCCAAAAGCCTCCGCCAGCTTCTCCTTCACACGTTCGTAATCACACTGCACATCTGCCGGCAAGCTGTCCCACAGCAGGAAAGCTGCACCGTCCAGTCTGGTAGGTAGAATGTTCATCAAGGTAGCTGCGTAGCTCGTGCCCCTAGCACCCCTCGTCTGAGCACGAACAGCGGCTTCAAACTGTCTTATCCACGTAGCGAACTGCCTCTGGCCGTCGCCCCTAAACATCGGCGGCAGCTCCACTCTAATATCATTACTCACAGCACCAGTCCAAGAAGCAGTACTTCTGTCATAATCGTCTTCCATATCGCCGTCACTCTTCATTCCTCCGAACATGAAGCTCCGGCGCTAGCACCGTCAGCACAGCTAGCCAGCAGAGCCGACCAGAAAGTCCAGTAATTGTCCACAGAAAAAAAAAATCCAAGAGCAGATAAAACACACTCCGATACCGCTGCCACCAATGTAACGTCCGAGGTGTTAAGGCTTCAATGATAATTCTGTGTAACAAGAACTCAGGAACTTAGCACTGTTTGGAGCGTCCCAGATAGCGCCTCCGTTTATTAGTAAACTCCGTCACAACACGTTCTCCTCCAACCCACCAGGACAGCCTGCGCATGCTCACAACACATGACCTCTCAACCCAATGCTTACACTAGCACCAGATGCTAACAACAACAACACGTAAGGTGTGCCTCGCTCGCGAGTGGCGCCACACATACACACACCCTCCCGGGCCTCCCGATGGCCTGCCGGTGAGCGTGGAAGTGTGGTCTGCCACAAGCGGACGGCAGGAGCGGGGCTGTCAGCATCAGCTTGTAGATGGTATTTTAAACTCGATGCGCTCTGAAACTACGGGGCGGCCGAGGACAAAAAATATATTATTATATATATTATTAACGCGTTAACTTGACAGCCCTAATATATATATATATATTATATAGTATATATATATATAGTTATATTATATAGTTATAATAATAACTAGCTAACCAACTAACCATTCAGTGTTCTGTAGCCGGGCAATGTCTTCCCCATCGTCCATGTCGTCGCCATCATCCTCCCCACTTGACGTCCCTGACGGCTCAAATCTGTAGGGTTCAATGATGTCCTGCGCTTCCTCATCGTCACTTCCATCTTCTGTGCCACTTTCCTCATCTATCCTGTCCGAAAAGCTGTCAAAATCACTCATTTCTCTCGCACTAGTATCACTTTCCGAAGTCTCCGCCATGTTTACAATCACAACTGGTAGAGATGTCCCGATCCGATCACGTGATCGGGGATCGGCGCCGATCACGTGATTTTCACAAGATCGGAATCGGGAGAAAAAAATCGGGGATCGGATTTAAAAAAAAAAAAAATTACTTTTTTTTTTTTTTAAATGTATTTAATGTTACAAAACAAAAATGACCATGTTCAAGTCTTAAAGTCATCCTGAGGCCTTAGTCTTGGTTTCAAATTACACAACATCATGTATGTGTTGCTTCTTTGGGGCTTGTTTTCATATACCTGGTTGCTTATTTCTCTCAAATCTGGCAACAGAGTGGGCGCAGTGTCTAATAGTAGCAGTAAGCTAACGAGCACTGATAAGCTTTATTTTGTTTTGATCCAATGCTGCACAACTGAACTGATCCAATGCTGCTGTGAAAAAAAGAAGCTATATCCATGTTGGATAGAATGGGTAGTTGGGTCCTGTCATTTAAATAAAAAAAATAACCTTAAGGGACAACTTGAATGCTTTTTTCCTTTTTTTTCTCTTAATACATTGCATAAAGATCGGATCGGGAAAAATCGGTATCGGCAAATTGTCAAAATCAAATGATCGGAATCGGATCGGGAGCAAAAAAAGGTGATCGGGACATCCCTAACAACTGGGCCCATCTTGTGACGTCACAGCCGCTATCGTCTGCAACTTCAGGTAGGCTCAGACGGCCGTTCACGGGATGAAAAACTCTCGTCCCTCGCACTTCCTAAACATTTTTTTTAGCTATGAACAGGCACAATGATATGTAAGGAATGAAACTGCCATTTCATTTTGCACTTCACAGGCACTTTAACAGTGTTATTATATAAGTGATGGTAAAGGTTGAAGGTCAATTAATTGATGTGCAAGGGACTACTTAACAGCATAATTCAACTTTGTTGGAGAAGCGCTTCTTCTTTCTTTTCTTATGATGAAAAGCGATTAGGGAGCAAAACACCTTTGCCATTCTTTAATGCAAATCCTCCATTCAGCACAATTAGCCACTTCTATTCAACCTGTCAGTTGGAGGAGCATTAGCCTTCACAACCTGTGTTTGTCCTCGAGGCCCAAAACATGGATGTGCCCCTCTCAGCCATGGCTATTGCTACTGCCAGACAAGCATGAACGATTTCATGTGCCTTCTCTAAAATCTGGGACGGAAGAGTGACAAATGTGACTAAAGCAAAGAGGACTGACTTTTAAACAAGGCTACATCTCCTAGGAGTTCAAACATTGATTCAAGATTCAATATTGAATGACTCCAAGTGATCTATATATTAAAACGTTTTGTCTTCATAGCCGGCCACTATACACTATAGCCTACAACTAAACATCACAGGGGATTTGTTTAGAGAGGGAGCATATGTAAACACTGCAGCTTTACAAGGCGGGAAAATTACTTTGGCTAAGCTAGCTGTAGGTCAGGCACTTAGCTACTGGCCCTGGGAGATGGTTTATGGCAAGAACATTAATGTAGTTCAATACATATTTATTATTTTTTGAATGGGAAATATGCTTCAATGATGACACTTGCTCAACAATGTTTAATAATAATGTGCCAGTTCTTAATACCCATATTTGAAGCATCTTAACATCATTTTGGATTTAGCAAACATTTGTTTGTTTTAGTTGGAACGGAATTGCCTCACAGTGTGTATCATAAATACTGTATTTCTTCAGCTGCCTGGTGTTTCCATCATGAATGCTTTTTCCTAGCTGTGACCTTGTCAGCGCTTTGTCTGTCTGTCAGCTAGCTGCACTAAAAAGGCTAAAGCAATCTGGCAGCCTACCCCGGATAAAATGGAGGGGTTGGAGGGGAAACAAGGGTGGAGGAGGGAAGAGGGAGATGTGACCTTTCTACTTCCAGAGGATTGTTTTTAGGTAAACAGCCCTTCAGAAATGAGCCAAACGACAGGTTGGAACGCGCTGTTCTACAGAAGGAGAGTGCATGCTCGATTTCCTTCATCAGTATTCTCGAAATGTCCATATTTTAGTTGTAGTTAAAATATTTTATGATGTAAAACCTTATATTGAATACAAAAGTGTTACATAATTTAATCACAATTGATCCAGTTTATTTCAAAAGCAAAAATATCTTTGGCGCATGATGTTTCTAAGCTAAATGTCATAGTTTTTATACATAGCTGAACATAAACACAGTAAAGTCAAATGCTTAAACTTTAAAGCAAAGAATATTAGGACCAAAACTTTGCTCAAGTACTCATTTACGACCTCAACAGAATATGGCGTGTCCTTTTGAATCCAACACAATGCATACTGATGATGTCTTGGCTTACCAAGGTCAGCACCGCGCCACTGGCGGCTAATGCCACAGCTTTTGCAATGTAAAGGCACTCTTTAAAAATGCACTGAGGTCTCCATCTGCGACTGGTAGGGGGTAATGGAAATGGCTCAGGAGAGGTCACGTATATGCGCAGTATCAGCAGGGATGACTTTATTGAGACACTCTTGAAGAAACAAAAATACACAATCTGTCTCTCTCTGCTCACACACACACACACACACACACACACACACACACACACACACACAC
>CALSBZ010043889.1:4104088-4138187 GCA_943591055.1 Gobionotothen gibberifrons | reverse complement strand
ACACACACACACACACACACACACACACACACACACACACACACACATGCACACAGGGCGGGCGCTCCCTCAACCAGAAAGGAGACGGAGATTGGAAATAAAGACCATCCTCTGTGTCTGAGGACTGTGAATGGGAGCAGTAATGTTTTCAATTTGAGCCCTGAGAGCAATAATGGAGCCCATTCTACACCACCTAGAGATACTGTGGTGCTGTTCACCTTAAAGCTTTAGGATTCTATCATCCTTCACTCTCTTCTTCCTTCCATCCTCTGTGTGCTGTTCATGAAGGGATTCATTTGTGGGACAAAAAGACGGGGGTCTTACTGTAGAATAAAATAAAAATGGTGGAAAGAAGAAAAAGAGGATAAATGGAGGAAGAGGTTGATGAATATGCCTGTTTGACTCGTGGTGTTATTTCAAACTCTGGCCCCTTCATATTTGAATGACACCTGCTCCAAGCTGTTTCATTCATCCACACAGTGTAATAATTCAATTTCACAGCGAGAGATTGAGTCTCGGGGACAAGTGTACTGCACCTCTCAGCGCTAACATGCTAAGAAGTGCTGGAAAGGACAGGGTAAATTAATTTATTTCAAGAAATGTAATCCAGGTTATTGTCTTGGCCTCCAAGCTTCCATGAGTATCCTTTTAAATACTTTTAAACACCCACCGGGGAAATAATGTTGCTAGATCTATCTCCTGAGCCAAAGGCAATTGTGAAATATTCAGATAATAAAAAACATGATTATCTTTGTTGACTTGAATATATTGATATTATCGCTGCTTGTTTACCCTTGAACACTGCCATGTCAGTGCTCAGTAAAAATCCATTCATAAAGCGCACAATTTATACCAGAGGTGTCATATAACCTGATCTGAGAGACAGAACTCACTGTAAGATAAAAACAAGAATTTCATCCAATAAAAGTCCCAAGGACAGTACAGAGGAGCATTTTTTTTCAGAACAACAAAACGGTCACAATGTCACGGCTCCAGGTTTTTCATTCACGCCTACAGACCCTACATCTGACGAAAGTGTGTGCAAGTACAGGGACACGGTAGTCCGTCTGACCTTTAAGAAATGGATCTAAGAGGAAGTGTGAAGAGCGCAGAGAGAGAAAGATAGTGAGGAGAAAGAAGGAGAAAGCAAGATGAAATTCATTTCAATGGATACACAACGACAGCGTCCTCACTCAAAGCAATGTTTAATCTGTGTGTCTGTTGTCGTGCACAATCAATCAGAAACAAAAGCCCAAGTCTGCGAAGACACATTTAACTACTGATGCTTTTCAATTTTCCACTCTGTGTCCATTTCTCACAAAACAAAGAGGCAACATGGCATCATCAAGAAATGCGTATTTATTTTTCTCATGCCCATCACATAACAAAGACTACTTGTCAGCCTCCCTTTGTGCTCATCATTGTGTTGCCAACAAGTAAATCCATTTGTCTGCTTCTGTAAAAAACAGCATGTTTTGTATTTATACACTGGATGCTTTTTTATTGACATATTACTTAAGTGTTCTCTTTATGTTATGAATACAAATGAATCTCATCTTTTCAAAAAGGCAACAGGTAGCTACTTAGTTATAAAGCTGAAACTAAAGAGATGATACCGATGATGAGGGGCTGATGTCCTTGTGGGTTGGTGCACCCACATGTAGCTGCTATTCATCTCCAGTTTATAGTATGCCGATATTGGAAAGATGTTTCCGCATACATTTTCTAAGGATGGCTGATCTTAAGCAGCTATCCATCACCGGACTGTGACGGACACATAAGGTGCAGTTTGATTGGACTGCAAGGACACAGCGGAGAGGAGCAGGTGAGGGGTACAGGGTGCAGCTACAGTACCATATATCATCAATTCAAACAGAGACCTTTTACTTTCATTAGATTATCACAGTTACAAGGGAGTTACTTTATTTTAAGCCACTTTAGGGACTGTATGAAATGTATGAGGGTGTTAAAGGGCGAAAAAAGCGAGTCTTGTACATTATCTTTTTGGCAGTATAATTAATTTCTCACTTTCAGGATTCAATTAACCTTGAAAAACCAAAAACTCAATATTGCTATCAAAATACTTTTAGATTGTTTTTCCTAACGAGTATGACATGTATGTATTCCACTTTAATACAGAAATCAGAACTGCAGGCAATTATTGTCATTGTAGGTATAAATTAAAAAATAAAAATAAACAGAGGAGATTTTCGTAACAAATCTAGAGCATTTCCAATTTACATTGGTAAATTGACAGGAATAAAGTTTGAAAATACTGTGAGACTACAAAATCACTAATTTAAGATTAAATCAAGAAACCAAATAATTTCGCTTCGCAAGGTTTACCCAACTTTATCACAATCGAGATGTGACCGCTTGCCATGTATTATGCCTGTAGTGGATGACCTAATCAAACCTTTACTTTGCAATCAGATTAGGCAATAAGGTAATACCCTTTTTTATTTTTCTACGATGGCCCTATTACGCCATTATTCATTGGTAACCTTTTCGAGTAAGAGGTGAAACATGCTGACAGATTGGAACATTATTCTGTTCATTAATGCCTACATGTGTTATCAGTAGATTGGCAGAGAATCTCATCGTGTGTGAAAAACCAAAGGTTACCGGTACCATGAAGCATGTGAGCTCTCTCCCTCTCTCCTGCACATTGGTGAGGGGCTAACCATTTACTGGCATATCATATTATTTATAGTTTACTCATCTGATATAATTATATTGCTTAAATGTTAGTATATCATCTGAAATGAGGTATTCAATTTTAGTAATTATTGTTAAAATGGTGCACCAATCTTTTTTCTTTAAGTTTGTTTTCAGATATTTCAAGGATTCTTTGAAATCTTTCAAGCAGAGGGCCCAAAGAAAATATGAATATAAGTGTCTCATCTGAAACATAAATGTCAGCCCCTCTTCCTCACTCTGGTAATTTCATACTTATTATTCCCATCAATGTGTTTTAAGCTAGGCCCATGACACCCTGTTTTCAACATTGTAATAGTGCATGACGAATGTATTTTGTGATAGACATTGGTGATAAGAAAACTCTTTGAGAGAGCGTGTCATACATATTGCTTACTCACTCCCATCACACCTACGAAACCTTACTATCCGACAGGAGCGTTGCAGAGAGGGATGGCAGCTGGTTATGCCTGAGGAGGATAAAGGTGGATGCAAAAAAGAAATACACAAACAGATGCATCTCTTAAGTGCTAAAAAGGGAAGCAGTAATGAAAGCTCATGTTCGTTTAGGCCTCCTGTCTTTTCCAATGAGGGCAGGACAGGATAGCTTCATCAGGCTTTTTTTTGTTCGGGTCCAGGAGCAGGATGTGTGTGCCAACGCGGTGATGGCCGGCAGGTTTATTTAAGCTGACAGAGATGAATCTCCCAGCAGAGGGCTGGGCCTGTTCAGCTGTCCTGCTGAGGGGGGCCCACACCAGGGCTGACATTAAATTATTTCAGGAGGTAATTAGTCTTCTGTTTTTCACCAAGATGCCAAACACTCCCGATCTCATGCTCCTTTGCACACACCCTTGTCGTCCCTGTCAGATAGA
Organism: Gobionotothen gibberifrons; assembly: GCA_943591055.1. Lineage (NCBI taxonomy): Eukaryota > Metazoa > Chordata > Actinopteri > Perciformes > Nototheniidae > Gobionotothen > Gobionotothen gibberifrons. The sequence continues at coordinate 4,134,618 of CALSBZ010043889.1, read as the reverse complement.
CCTGCAGTACAGATAGAGATTAAACCAGTTGAGATTGTATTTTCCCAATTGTCTCTGCTTTTGTCCTTTTTATACCATTGTAAACCAAATAACCTTCCGTGCCATACTGTAGGTCGGAAATAAGTCACCTTGGGTTCTGGCAAATACCAAGGGTCATTTTATAGAAAAAACACTTTAAAAATAATCAGCCGACTAATACAAATAATCCTTAGATGCAGCTCTAAACCCAAAAGATATTGATTTGCGCCCTTATCCAAGGCCAGATACAGCGCATCTTGTGCCTATATGGACTTCTCCTTGGACATTTCAGTCACACCTGCATTCATAACATTTGCTATGGGATGAAGTATGTTGAAAATAAATTGGACGGTTGGAAATCTTCTCAGTGACCTGTAAACAGAGTGGGAATAATGTAAGGGACGGAAAAATCACAACATATTCTGATAGAAAGTTGTGATTCCATTTAAAATAAATACAATCCAAAATGAAAGATGAGGCAGAAATGGGGCGAAGCCTGCGAGCTAGTTCAGGCAGTCAACTCGAGGACTTATGCTGCATTCATACATAACGCCCCTTGCCACTCTCAACCAACCAAACAGAGTCTCCTTAATATGCCGCTCTATTTAACCTGCCAGATCTCTCTCCATACATTGCTTGCTGCTGCGATTGCTGCAGCTACCTACGTCGCTGCTGCTTGCCTGCCCCACCACCACCCCAGCTTCCACCCCAGCTTCCACCTGTAGGCTCGGGGGTTAGTTATTTGATCATCACTCATCGTGCTATGTATATCTAGAGAGTGATGATGCCCGAGCCTAATCGCCAAACTCAACTATATGCTGCTCCTAATAAACATGTTAAAGAAACACGTGAGTTGTCTGACTGAACTACTTTCTTGCAAATCCATTAGTGCTCAGTATTGTTGAAGTTAGGGTTAGGTTGAATTCTTTGTCAGAATTAATACATTGTTACTTTATTTTGTTGCCCCCTACGGTCATGGGTCCCCCTATAGGGGTCATTACATGGATTATATAGTATATGAATATATATATATATATATATATATCTTGTATTGAGTAGTGTTGATTAAACTTGTGTATTTGGGTTTGCATAAGGGGTTAGAATGAATAAGGGGCACATACTGTACTGTACAACACGATTTCCAAGAACTGCAAAAACATTGTGACACCAGACCACGATGACCCAACTGTCCCAAGAACAGATTCAGTGTCAATAAGTGAGTGATGAAAGGTTATGTAATATTTGTGACTATAAAAAGAGATTGTACTGGATGTCTGACACAGTTAACGCTCCAAATCATAAGCTCCTTTATGCAGTCTCTTTCTTGAGATATCCAGAAATTATGAACTACACAACACCAGAACCCACGATTTCCATAACATCCAATACATTTGTGCTTTCAATAAAGAACTTTTCTAGATATCAACTGAGCATCTAATTGAACAGTTAATAGACAAAAAGCAGCGCTGCATATGAATTGCTAGAAGAACCACAGATATACTGTACTTCAGAATCCAAGAGTCCCATTACTAATTTTTCTCCCAAGTTCAATTCTCACATTTAATTTAGTTAATGACAATCAACAAAAAAACTGTAATGCCTGACTTGATTGCAACAGACATTACTAACTAAAGACTTAAAGACTTGATCCAAACACAAGAGAGGTGTTAGACACCTTTACTTTTTCTTTCCCTCTTTCTTCCTGGCACCTAATCCCAAACCGGGGCTTTCTTTTTTTTACCGTGCATCCGAAGTGGCATTAATGTTGATGCCCTATCAAGGAAAATATGATTTGGCTGTCACATTATGAATATTGTTGCCTTTATGGACTATATTATGCAAAGTCATGCAAATTAGATACGCAGCTTCAGAGAAAACAACCCCTAATTTTGTCCTTCTGCTTTTCTTGTGTTTAGCGTGTAATGTGGTTATGTGTGCTGCCAGCAAATGAAAAGTCACTTTCATGGCATATTATTTTCTCATGTTGCTCGCTGATCAAGTGGTGCATCCATTACCACCAAATCAACCTAAGACAAACAAACAGAGAGCCTTTTTGTACATAAACTTTCTGTGGTGCCTACTGCACTAAGAGTTCTTAAAACTCAAGTAACTTCCCTAAAACAAATAGCCCTGAACCATAACTGTACTGTTTTTGTTTGTTTGAAAATGAATTTGTTGGAGTGAAGAATGCTTTTAAAAAATAATCTCCACACATAGCACGGTGCAGTAGTTTACAGTTACTTAGATCCGCCTGTGGTGCCGTTCTCTCATTCAGTGGGTCATTTGAGGGGTAAAGAGTAATTTGCCATGAAAATCCAATTGCTTTAATCTAATTTCCTTTGATACAATTCAGAATAGGCTTACAGCCACAAAGCGTTTACCTAGCTGAAACAGTGGAAGTGCCCCTGGGGGACAATTAGAGTCCAGCTACAGGTACCTGTCTCATCGTACATTAAATAAGCAGCATCTACTGCCAGTGGATTTAAAATGAAACAGAGAAGATCAAAAGAAGGAGCTAATGCACAGATGAAAAGCGTGATGTTAAAAATGTTGGTTTCATTTAGCTTTTTTTCCTTCAGTGTAGGAGTGATGACTATTTAAATAGATATGGTCATTAGGCAATCTTTTTATATCTGTGTTTGTTTCACCTCTTGGTTGGTATTTCACACACCGTATAGAAAATAATGTTTGCAACCCCATAGTAAATAAACCTGAACAAATATTAATACTCATTTGGAACCCAACAGTATAGACATGGACACATTTTGGAGATGCAATTACTTTTTATTTCCTGAGCGGCATAACAACTTTGTGACTGACAGAGACAACATCCCCAATAACCCCTGCTGTTCTGAAAATTGCAGAGGACACACTGATTAATCTGTTGCTCTCCTGCTGGAGACAGCCAGAAAACATTTACTGTTCCATTTTCAAATGGCACGGCAGATTGAAGTGTTGGTAATTTCTTGACCAGAGGTGGTGAAGCAGAGAAGTTGTCCGAGAGGGACTTAATAGAAATACAGCACAGGTCTTTTAACCACCGCTAACCAACTTCTCTCATCCCAGTTAACTATTACATTAATTTCATTTGGGGAAATTATTCTGCACTCCTTCACGACAAAATTAATATTCTCAGCAAGCTAATGTGCAGAGCATCTTGATTTAACACCATACATGGGCACCAAAAGTAAATGGTGCCACATTTTAAAGGTCACCTATTATGCAAAATACCCCTTTTTCATGTTTTTTATAAACACGTGTCCCCTCTGTGTAAAGAGATTCTGAAAGTTTCAGGAAAAAAGATTTGCTCTCTTGTTGTACTGATCCATATAAAAACCTGTCTGAAAATGAGCTGATCAGATTCTTGCCACTTTATGATGTGGCAAGAATCCCCCCCCCCCCTTACCACTTGAATCTCCTCCTAGAGCACCATTGTGTTCTTTTTAACCAAATATCTCTCAGAGGGGCGTGGGGAGGGGCTCCTTATTTTCATCTAAAGTAACAGACAGAGAATCAGCACTTTGGAAACAGGGCTGAAACAGAGGGGATTATGGGATGCTGCAATGATCTGTTTGGTGTTTGGAGCCAAACACTTCAGAGACATATTTGTATGTATCTAAGACCTATAATATATTGATGAAAAACAGTATAATAGGGGACCTTTAAGGCCCACTTATCGCGTTGTCTGTATTATTTGTTCTTGGTTTCGAAAAGATTACCTTGAAACACAATCAGTCAAAAAGTAATTGCACATGTGAATCGGAAATGCAATTGCTCCAGTTTAAGGTGTTTGTTGTCTTAGTTTATCTCACATTAGAGATGCAAAGGGATGCGTAATCAAATGTGTTTACAAAAGAGGCTGTTGTCAATACTACAAGAAAGTTAATTCTGTTTTATTTACATAATTATATGAGAAGAACCCGGGTAATAACTCTGTTAACATGAGTTTTGTTGCACAGTAATCGGGGACACTAAAAAGTGATGCACACAGTCAGGACTGAAGTGCCTGTTGACGTTCAGAGATTATAAAGTTGCACAACTGTCACTGTTGTTTGGAACTTAGTTTTGTTGGCCCATGATCCTTCACAATATTATTGTAGATCTGCTGGCTGGCTAGCTAGCATCGCTAACCTTTATTAAACCTTTGTTTAGGCACATTTGTATTGTTTTATTTGGATAGTTTCTGATAGTGCAGAGTGTTTAACCTAATGTAAGTGTTTTGGGCCGTTGAAGCCCAGTCGCACCTGTCGGCCACCGTAATATAGTTTACACTGAGTGTGTATAACCAATTGGTGAATAAAGAACGGAAAGAACTAGAATAATACAAAAAAAGAGATAAAAATGAGTTATCTGTCCTACTTAATTAACAGTACAATCGTAAAGCCATGAAGCTAATTCTTATGTTTTTGTAAGCTGTGTTTATTTTCCATAATCAGCAAATGCATTACCTTAACAAATGTTAGCTTTAATAACAACACAATACAGTATATGTATGCATTCAGGGAAGGTGAGAGGAAAATCTGCCTGAAACCAACAGTGTATGCTGAATCTGTGCCAGCAGGAAAAAGAAAAGAAGCTTCGATCTGGCTCGTCCCCGATGATCCGGTCCCATGTGGCTGCTGGTGGAGTTGGACCGGAGCAAGAGACATGCAGGGACCATGTGACCTACATGTAAAGTCCACGTGACCTTGTGCTTCTAGAGGAGTGTGTCATGCGATGAGTCTTTTCCCTGCGGTTCAGAGGCTGTCCATGTGCTGACACGTGATGCCAAGCGGTCACACATCAAGCTGATTGCACATCGGATGTGTGAAAAACTGCAGGAGGAATCAAGAAATGGCAAAGGTGTGTCGCGTTCTCCCCTGAAGCCCTGACACCAGCACTTTGGGCTTGTCCTGTGAACCAAACCATTTCAGAAAGACAGGCGGGGACTGATGGTGGATGAATCGTATTTACATGCGGACTGCTTCCGTATCTCTTTGTCGACAGAACCCAGACAAAGGGATTTAGAGAAGCTTGTGTCTGAAGTGTGTTTGCATGGTACATCACAGCAGGCCACCTGCTTTAGTATCCTTAACTTATTTTATTTCACAAGTCTGTGAGCCACTACACAACTAGGCTGCTCCCTCCGAAGCCATTTGGCACAGGATGACCCGCACCATTTTTGCTGTGCCACACACAATTCCCAAGCGGTTTATCATCTCTCAATGTCATTTTTAATGAATGTGAAACCACATCCAGTCATATCCGTCTCAAATCATAAACCTCCATAATAAGTTAGAATAGATCATTCATGGTAGTAAGGCTTGCTCTGCCTGTTACCAGCTCTGTAATTGTAATATATTGGACAATCCATCTGAATGATATGCTTCAACCCCTTCCCCAGTAACCGCTGAATATTTGTGTGCTTTTGTGACGCATTGTAAATATATTGAGTTACAGTCCTAAAAAGTCTTATGTGGTCTGCTAAAAACACTTTCAGTTGTTCTGTTGTTCAAATATGATCACTGATGAATTGCTACATTGCCATGTTTATTGAATATAATAGGCTATTTTGAAGGTGAAAGCAGAAAGCAAAAACGGGAGAATGAAGATTACAATGAATAACAACTCTATTATGTCCCTTGTCCTCTATCTCTGGTTTACCTTCCTCTCTCTAATCTCATTTCACAGGGGACCATGGCGAGGAGGAAAGAAGTTTTCCCGCCGTATCACACGAGAGACTACTCTACCACTGGAGGAAAAATGAAGCGAATAAATAAAGAGAAAATCGAATTCCTTCAGCCGTTGCAGGAGTGCCAGCCAATGAATCAGTAGAATAAATTCTCCCTAGAGATAAACAAACATGATATTTCAGCTGGGGGTACTGGATGGAAGGACTGCTGTCGCTCTCGTAAAGTTCAGAGCGCTCCGGACCATTAAAGGAGCCACCTTCTCAATCAGGAAAGCCTTTTTTGCAGGGAGGCCTTTACAGCTGAAGAAAAACACAGGAAACCTCACACACATGCCCTCCAGTAGGACTTTAACACCACAGATATATGGCCTCATATAGAAAGCCATTAAAGTGGGATTTTGAAGCACAAGTGTCTCCACAACACACTGTCAACACACTAAGTGCTCGTAGGCTTGATTTACAATATGTGCTCCACTGTACCTGCATGGGCGCTGTAAAACATGAGGCTGTATCCTGATTGGTGAGACATGCAAAAAAAAACTTGAACTATGAGACTTTTACTGGCTTAATTTCAGATTTTATTTGCAAGCACCATTCGCTCCTCTTATGAATATATTAGCTCAATGCCCCTCGGTGATCAAACCCATACATCAGCGTGGATGGAGAGACGTTTGTGGTTACAGCGTTGTGGCTCAGAGATGATAACAAGACAACAGTGACAGACACAGTCAACATTTATGCTGTTGACTCGAAAGGTCAAAGCCCTGTGCATGTTCCCTTGCCTTTTTCACACCTTCAGGCAGAAGCACGAGCTGCAGATGTGAGAGAGCCACTCATGTGAAGTGAGACTTGAAAAGAGAAAGCTGGAGGATGTGTGGAATAAGCATTCGAGGACCCTTTAGGGGGTAAAAACAAACATGTCTATATAGATGGCTTGCTAATTCAAAAGACATCCAAAAAAAGGGTTCTAAAGATTCAACTGTTTGAGCGTTTATAAACACATATTCCTTTTTGCAGAAAGGGTTGGAAAATGTTGTTTGTTTGTCTGAGTCAAACTTCTTGGCTGAGGTTTGTCTCCTTAATTTATTGAATTGTTTCCAGAAACACACCAAACTCTTGCCTTGACAGGTTAAATGGTTCCCGTAACACAGAGAAACATTACTTTGGCACTGAGTGTTTTGGAGGAGCAGCATAGCAAACTGCAGAGCCACTAGTCTCCTGTCTTGCTTTGAGGAAACAACACATAATTGGTCTCGGCAATTGTACTGTTAGTTCTGTACAACACTTGTATGTGGATGTCAACTACCTTTGGAAATAAATGGATTCCTGTGGAAATAAAAAGGGCACACTGTGCAGTTGGATGTTTTTTTCTAATTACAATCATGACATTTTTAAAGCCTGTAGCAGCATAATGGGCATTTAAACAGTTTGTTCTGGTTTCTTTTTTCTTAAAGGTGCATTTTTTCCCCCCAGTATTTAAAGCCCACAAGATGAAGTCTCCATCCCACCAAAGCATCTCACTCAAAATCGATAAGAGCCACCGACATTGTGAATGACTGAGCTATCATCGTTCACTATTTATAGTGTGTGATGCTCCGTGAACCGTGAAATTAATAAATAGTATGCTCAGTAATTGCCTGGAAATCAAGCGCTGTGGCAAAGTGAGGTATAAAATCAGTGGCATCAGATGGGCTTTCTAATAAGTTGTCATATTATTGTCAATGACCTTCAGGCAATTAAAACAGTAGAGGAGTAAAAAAGAGAGACTGAGAGAAAGGCTGGAGTGTGAGGTGAATGGTAGAATAAGGAGGAGGGGTTAAGAGCGGTTGAATTGATTGGAGTATAAGAGAACTCTATTAGGATAGGACGATCTTCATTAAAAGGTACTGAGTGAGGGAGGGAGGCTGATGTGAAGAGCAGCAGGTTTAAGCTATTCTGCTTATTATGATGCCGGTGACACTGAGGGCCTTGTAAAAAATCAAAAGCTGCTTCAGTCAAACCAACGTCAGGGGGAAGCAGTTTGCTCAATGAGCTCCATGAGCAACACTGATGGTTCAAGGTACTTTCTTTATTAATAGTGCTTTGGCAGTGCTTGGCTGCAAAAGGAAAACTCTACCCTTCCAAATAAAAGGGAGGATTTTACACAGCATACAATCCAGCTACCAACACTTTGCTGATTTTACAAGCTCATATTATCAGCAAGCAGACGTACCCTAATAACACATAAAATGCATATACTGTGCGTTCCTAGTACACTAACAATGAGGTCATACTCATCTCAAAGTGTGAGTTTAATGATGCGTTCTCGGTGTGTTTGCCGTCTGCTTGTTGTAAGATCAACCGCTTTGATGTCTATGTAGGGTCATACTGACATGAACACAGGAACACTTCAATCCGCAGCCATACACAGTTTATTATGAATCTACTGTTCTAGCTCATCACATTTGTATCATTAGTACATCATGTTAAGCCTGGCACTAAATGTTAAACATCCACTGATGCCAACAGCTCTCAGGATGAAAGCTTGCAGAACTGCCACAGTAATAGCGACTTTCATGACATAGCAATCAACAGTTTGTAAGCAAATAAGGCGCTAAATGACAAAATGAACAAACTTTACACTGAAACCTTGGTAGCATGGGCAGCGGTTTGGGCATTGAGTGAAATTGCAACATAAAATTGGGAGGAAAACCTCAGTTAAAAAAGTAAAAAGGCTACAGAATTGCCAAACGTTGTTCTTTGTCAAGAGTAATTAAATTCCTATAAGGGTATCTTAACTTGTGATAGTGAAGGGGAGATTCTCAAATGCCACCATGATTTCTTGTTTCCTTATATGCCAGACATTTTGCACAAGGTTGCTCGAATTTGTCTTTGTGCATTAGTTTATAGGAATATACACCCCCCAATATATATGCCTGTTAGGCCCTCGACTTAGTTATCAAACAGCAGCTGTCTGACAAATATATCGATCCGTGCTATGTCCTTGAACTCGTAAAATCCAAGTCAAATTAAAAAAGAAAAACTATTTATAGGTACAAACAAGAAAGTTGCCTCTTGATTTGAACTTGGACTGATATGCTTAGAGTTGACACCTGCAGAGTTGGGTTATAATCATCTGTGGGTTTGTCACTGCAACTGACTTATTTCATAAACAAGGTGTCAAAGTTGAAATTAAAATATTGAGTAAAGCAGCATTTTCTATTCTTACATTGTAATAATATCCCTTTCAACTTCTATAACTACAGACAGAAAAAGGCTAGGCAAGAGGTAGCAGCTTTATACTATACGTTACCCATATCAACACACAACTGACCTTCAAAAACAGTAGGCAATGACATAAAAGAAAAGAAAATCAATTAGGGAATGTCTGCAGCAGATAACCACACTGTTCAGTCTGTCAAGAAGGGTTTTAATGCTCCGCAGTATCAAAGTCTGCGCTAAGATCTAGCACCCTAAAACTGATGTTTTACCTTCCACCATACTGAGACAAACGCCATCAACACTTTAATAATGCATTCTAAGTGCTAGGATGTGGTCTAAAGCCAAATTGAAATCTCTCCTAAAGGCCATGAACATTAAAAAAAAAGTGATTACGTTGACATTGGGTGGATGGCGCAGGAGAAAGAGCGCTAGTCTAGTATAAGGGAAGGTTCCTGGTTTTGATCCTTGGTTGGAAGTGTCCTTGAGCAAGACAGTGAACCAATAATCACTCCCAAAGAGCATGGTTGGCAACATCCAGTCTAAGGTGGGCACTTTGCATGCAGCCTCCACCATCTGTGTATAAATGTGTGTGAATGTGAAATGTTAGCGTGTATAAAGCACTCTAAGTGGTTGCTAGACTCAAAAAGTGCCATTTGAATCAAAAGCTTTCTCAATATTTACTGAGTGGAAGATTCTTATTTCATTGTAAAATATTGAAGGTTGTATTTCTTCAGAAGGAGCTTAACAACTGCTTTTGTCAGTGGTTTTGGAAAAATGCGTAATAAAAGTGAGCCATTGACAATTTTAAGTAGATCCAATTCCAAGTAGCTGAATGTATTTGTAAAAGGTGGTTGGCATGGTGTCAAAACTGCAGGTGCACAAGTTAAGACCTTTCAATACATCCCCAAGAGTTGTACTAGTGTTATCATTGAACATTGCAATGGTCTGGTTCCAGTTTTTTACATGGAGGAATGTAAAGCTAATTGGATATTTTCCATGTGTTTAACCAACAAGATGCTAACCTAATGTATGTTTTCAAAGACAAGAAGTCAGGGGCCAACCGGGCTAGGGGATACGTTCGGTTGTAAACAAGGTAATACATAATATTCCTGTTCCTTATTTTCCCCTTTGCCGTCAGCTTTAATACCTTTTATTTTTCTGAGTTCTCCATGGTGCTTTCTGCTTTCAATAAATTGTACATTTTAAATCATCAGACAGAATCAACAGAGACTGATATTTTTGTCATGGTCATTGCTTTCATAAAACAGCCACTGTTATGCTCACTTATGCATATCATTATTTTATATTTACTGAACTTGTATAAGATAAAAACCCTACCACTAGTACTGGCATGGAAACTATCCAGACCCATTCTAACAAGAACATCTGATTGTGCCCTTGCTTGTATGTGGGCCCTTTCATATGTTGCAACAGATACAAATGTAAATGAAACCACAAAATACCCTTGCAGTTTTGTCATTTGGAATATCAATGTGAATATTATGACAAGACAGTCAATGAACCTGTCAGCACATTTGGCAGAGGACCTCAGGGGTTTGTAAATTGGTAACAGCAGGGCTTTTGGTGTGCCTATAAATGTGCTGCAGAGATCTTCAAAGAAGGGAAAATCACCACATGATAACTGTCTTCAGTGATATGAATCTTTAAACACCACCTTTCCTTTCAGGTACAAACCATTTGTTAAATAAAAAAAATGAAGGTGCTGACTCAATTGCCCCTTTCACACCAACGCGGTTCCAGGGCCGGTTCGGAGCTGGAGCCTGAAAAGCACCGGTTCTTCCTGTTCACACCGCAGCAGAGCTCTAAGCTCTGGAATCCGGTTCGTTTCAAGCACCAAAAAATTGTCGGTCTAGAAAGCAAGCACCGCATACGTCACGATTACGTCGGAAGATCTGGGCTGTGTCCAAATAACACGCGACATCCGCCTTTCCGCCAGCCTCAACATGATTTGTGGAAATAACATTGAGAATCAGTTTTAATGTTATACCATAGTAATTAATGCTGCAAAGCTGGGTATTTTGAGCTTGGCGCATGCAGAGGCTAACAACAGCTAGCTCTAACGCCATCGAATAGGACGTATATTTACCTTCTTTCTCCTACGGAAAAGTCGTCCCCATTTCTTCCATTTCGTTTCGACAGAGCAAAACCAAAATGAGTAGCGCTTCAATACAATCGGTCATTGTTGTTGTTGTCGATGTGAGGGGGTTCCACACATGGGTTCTGCGCGGTTTGGCTTTATGAAATAGGCACGCAAACGGTTACGTCATGACGCAAACGATGACGCAATGACGCAGCACCAGTCGGGCTCTGAGCGGTGTGAACAGAGCGGGAGCTGAACCGAAGAACCGGTTCTGAACCAGAAAAGCTCTAGCACGGAGCTAGAACGGGAAAAGCCTTGGTGTGAAAGGGGCAAAAGAGAACTTGTGCACATTTGCTACTTTCTACTCAGGGAACAGGTGGAATAAAGATAATAGATTGTGATACCATTCATATTTAAAACTGATGTGTTGGTAAAAGATTGAATATTCAGCACAGCAACCTTTTTAGACTGTGAGGAGCCCTGATTTAAATATGGCAGGGATTTTTTTGATTGAGCAGAGTTCACCAATTTCTTTGGAAGACCAAACAAGAAAAATCTAGTGGACCTCTTGGTCCTGGCGTCTCCTGAGAACGTTTTCTGTATGAGTGCCATCCTGCATTCTCCTACCTGAGAAAATACAGAGACGAAAATGTGCTTCACTCGAGTTCTTTGCTGGAGCATATCTTAATGTGTGGAATGAAAACCTCTCATTCATTAATTAGTCAACCTCTCTACCTGTGGGCCAGCCTGCCATACTCCTCTGTGATTGATGGAACAAGAACAAAGGAACGGGTCCATGATTACTGATGAGGATTATAAATACATTTCAATTAATAAAACCTCCCATTGGTAATTGTCGTACAGGTTTTTACAGGTAGCGCAGGTGTGTCACCACTGAATATTGGGAATATTGGGAATATTGGGCTGTGCAACGCTGTGAGATAGCAGCATACAGGAATGGAACAACAGCAATCTCCAGTGCTATTCTATGTGAATGAACAGAAAAATAGACAAATTGAGAGAGGAACAGGCAGAAACAAAGCGAGCGAGGGCGGATGGAGAGAGAAAGAAAGACGAGGGTGGATATCGCTCAGTGCTCTTTAATAACCAGGCAGCGGAGGTTCAGGAACCAGACATGAGCAACCCAGCGGACACTGGAAGAAGGGCAATGGGGTCACACGGCACGGAAGGGAAAGACATACTGCATCGCAACCACAGGAGATTGATGTGTTTCCTAGCAATCTACAAGCCCATAAAAAAAGGGCACGGTCTGTGGGCAAGCTTAAAAACCAACCAGGGAATTGGTGGACAAAAGTTCATCTGGCACTGTCATAACACTGCAGCATGACAACATAACCTAAAAGCATCAACAGCTTCACAGGTAGGCTTTTTGTACTGAAGTGCAACACAGGCAAGTTAAAATGTTTATTTGATTTACAGTGGGTGTAAATGTGCCTTTGCAGCATAAACTCTCTCCCGCTAAAAAATGTCAAACATTCTCTCACCTTGTTGATCCCTGTTGTATTCAAAGCTGACTTCTGTGGATACGCTGTCAAAATGAATAAAAATCATTTGCACATTGAGTCCATCGGTCTGGCCTTGATGTGTTATACCCTGTAATGGTTTGTGCACTCAAGGGTTTCCTGCTCTGCTATTGGTTGCATATTGGTCCTGTCTCAGTCATAGCTTAACAAAACTATGCCTCTGTAGCTAAATTGTTGGTTTTAGTCCTGGTTAAATGACTAATGGATGTCATGCTAGCTAAAATGCCAATCCCTTTAACGTGTCCAAATCACAGTGGGTAGAAGCAGGGGCGCTGCAAGAGACTGGGGGCCCCAGGTAGAAGGGACCTGCCCCCCAACACATCCTCCACCCTGCCCCAAGTGGGGGCGAAGTATTAGCTGGTTAGCTTAGCTGACCAAAACTATTGGAAACATGGGTTAAACAGCTGGAGTTTGTGGACAAACTAAATCGAATTATCTAAACACTAGCACCTCTAAAGCTTATGACTTACCATTTTGTATCTTGTTAACTTGTGTGGGATATTTTAGTTTGGAAAGAACCAGGCTGTTTACCCATGCTACTATGCTTTATTCTAAACAAAGCTAAACGTGTCCTGGCTCCAGCTTCCTAGAGAGTGGGATCTTTCTTCTCACCCAACCATAGGCAAACAGTTCCTGTAATCCGAACGGTATTTAAGTTTAAGCACAGAAGTATTAGGAGCCAAATTACCCAAATATTAGAAACACAAGTTATCATTACATGTATCATGTTTTATAACTTGTTATATTGGATTATTCCATGTATATTTATCATTGTGCTGTTTAATCACAACTATTCATTATTATTTGCAAAGTAACTACTGTCACTGTGCATTTGTTTTGCCTCTAATATATATAATGGTAGAAGCATAAAGTATTACAATATAACTGCCTCAGACACATATTTGTAAAACTGCTGCAAAAGGGCGACAGCATTAGCCACATGTTGTAGCCACAATTAATCCAAGCTGACCTCAGCCTCTACTCCGAGAAACAAACTTATTACAGCAACATTTCAAGTGCGAGGGTGTTTCATATTCAAAAGACTTCATCTTCAAAGAACTCCCGCTGACTCTCTGACACCTGCCTGCATGTAGAATGTTGCAAAACCCAAGGTAATTTTCAGTATTTCAAAGCAGCATTTCTGATGACACCCTGAGTACATTTTATAACACCCCCAAGGACATCACATTGGAATGCAGGTCTGATTCTGAATTAGCTGCCCTACAAGCTTTATTGTGACTCAAGCAACGAAAAAATGTCTCTATTGGATTTGTAAGGCCCCCACCAGGTGACTGTGTTTTCTCCATGACACAAAGCCACTACGTTGTCTTTAGAGTTCTTACTTGGTAGATCAAAGAGCATTTTGATGGGTGGCACCTTGTTTCAAAACAGTGAGGACGGTTGCATGAGCTTCTTAAAAGGAGGACAAGCTTTATTAACAACTGTGGTGTCAATGTCAACAAGTGAGAAGAAGTGAAAAGAATGCCTTTAAAGCCACAAAGCCACACAGTGATGAGGGAAATATTGGCTCCCAAGCTTTGATTATGCAATGTTCACGGGGAAATATGTAAACCCCAGAAACAAGCTCTCAAATGTTTGAAGAAAAGGAAAGGCCTTCAATTGTAATTTAAAAATCCTAATAAATAAGAATGAGGCAATATTCAGCATGAGCTCTAAACGTGTTGTGTTCTCAGGAGGATTTTTCTTTTAGCACAGCACAGCTTTGATCAGCATGCACAAGCACCTGACTCCACTCAAAAGGAGCGCATCTTGAACCCATTCTGTGCTGCAGTTTTATTCCCATGATGCTTTTTTCATGCTCCAACTGCTGTGACAACCTGGCTGGAGCTGGAGGGAATTTCTGATTCAACACTGCCTCTGGTGGCATGAGTCTATATTTGGAGAGATGCCACAAACACCTGCAGTACAGCACAGAACAGATGCTGCAGTGAAGAAATGTTCATTATCTATATCTCCCCAACGCACATGGACGCCCATATTGAGCTGCTCTCATACAGGAGAGTTCAACTCTTATCCGGGAAATGTGGTTAATCAATTACAAGTCCTCGTCCCCTGGGGGTATTCACATTAACTTGAGTATAGGTTTTCACTTAGAGTGGATCAGTGATCTCTGCAGTGGCTTCCCCCTCCAGACTTCTTTCATTATCTAAAATGAGAGCATATTGAAGAGGGGCAACTGAGGTGTAGCAGGTTGGTGGTGAGGTGGGGAGATTTGTGCGAGGGGGTCACATTCACGTCTCCTGCCTCACCTCAGTGCTGAGGTCTCTGCATATCCATCAAATGATATTATCCATCAGCATCAGCGCTGGGCTGATAAAGAGAAATGACATGAGCTGCATTTGGAGAGGGTAAAAAAAGTGACTCAGACAACTATGGTGTTCAGTCAGTGTCAAAAAAATCAAATCATTGCGGCTTCTCGATACCCCTCCCCCACACAGTCATCCCCCCCACTGCAGTCTTGGTTTAGAGGAATCTATTCCAAACCTCACATAATTCCTGGCATTCAGTTTCATCCATATAAATCTGTTCATTCTGTGCCTGGCCTCGCTCTCTGTCTCTGGTCTGTTGCAGTCATCCTTTAAAGGACGCTCCTCCTGTTATCCGTCAGCCATACTTTGTCCTCAGTTCTATTCTCTATTTTTACAGCATCTGATAAAAATAAAAAAGGGCGACAAAGACAAAACAGAAGAGGGTCAAGGAAGATCAGAAGACCTCATCAATCAAGTTTAAATTGTGACAGAGGATGTCAAGGAACTGGTTATAGTACATCCAGAATATTATTTAGTGCAGAAACAGATCTGAAACACAATGTAATCAGCAGAGGTGCATTAATGTAAATTAGAATGTGTTTCAAAAGTTATTTTAAAGGTCCCCTATTATACTGTTTTTCTTCAATATATTATAGGTCTCAGATATATACAAAACATGTCTCTGAAGTGTTTGGCTCCAAACACCAAACAGATCATTGTAGCATCCCATAATCCCCTCTGTTTCAGCCCTGTTTCAAAAGTGCTGATTCTCTGTCTGTTACTTTAGATGAAAATAAGGAGCCACTCCCCACGCCCCTCTGAGAGATATTTGGTTAAAAAGAACACAATGGTGCTAGGAGGAGATTCAGGTGATAAGGTGGGGGGGGGGGGGTTACCTTGGTTGGTGATTGGCTAATGGTTACACAAGCTAAAAAATCGTTTTGACATCATAAAGTGGCCAAAATCTGATCAGTTCATTTTCAGATTTATACAATATGTGCATTAAAGGTTGCACCTCTGGGCAGAAGTTTATTTACATATGTCACACGCCAGTGTGAGGTTCCTTTTTAATATACCAATTTCCAATACCAATATACTAATTTCCACCGTCAAAGAATAGAGGACCACAGGACAGATTTTAGGTAATTTATTATAGCCTACTCAATAAATTACAGTTTAAATACTAAAATAGATCTATCTAGAAAAATGGTTAAAAACAACAAGGTAATAATACACAAGGTAGACAATACTAGTTAAAATGGCTAAAATAACACTCCCAGGTAAAACTGGTTGGAATCGAGACCAAGCAGAATTATTGTCTTTAAGAAAGAATACTGTCAATGGCAGAGTCCAGTAATATTCCACACGGGGGGGGAAGGGGCTTGTCACCGAGTCAATCCGTCAGGACTCGCTGCCTCGTCCTCCTCGACGTCTCTCCTAGGCTCCGCCTCTCGTCACTCCTCGACTCTGCAACACTGATGCGGCGGGGGTGAGAGAGAGAGAAAAAGCCCTCGGTGGCGCAGACACAGACGCTCAACGGTAATGACACAACACAGACAACAGCTGGGTTTGCCGGGTGACTTCCCTTTACTTAGCTGTTTTCAAGCGTTGTATGTGGTCTCCTCCCGTCCGATTGCTCCCAGCGTCTCTGCCGTCTTTCCTCTGCTCTGCTTCCTGGTTTCCTTTCTCTTTCTTCGTTCGTTTCTCCGTTCTTTTCTCCGTTCGTTTCTCCGTTCGTTCCTCTCCTTGCACCTCTTCCTGTCTTTCTCCTCCCTGCTCACATGTGTCTGATTGCTTAAAAGCAAAATGCCGTTCACTATCGGCCAATGATGCGCCATGGGGGGTTTGTCTAGTCAGACGCAGCTGGTTTCAATAATGTCAATCCCAAGAAATAAACAAACAAGATTCACTGGTAAAACATCATGCAATGATCCTTATAAAATCACACCTTAGAATAAATAATACGTGCACATTTTGGGATTTCAGACCAATAGAACACTGCCACTCCGACATTTCCCCCCCTCTTTGACAATGGTCGTCCCGAGCAATTAGCTGCGATACCTGGCTGGAGGAAGCCCAAAATGTGCTCGCTGTGAGTGACGGAGGCTGCGGTTGTGCTGTCCTGGCTCATTAGTGAGGGCTACTGGTGCTGCTGGAGGGTCAGGTGGATCAGCCTGTGCTGGGTCCCTTTCAGGTTCTGCTTGCTGGATAGGATTCATGATCAACCCCGGAAGCCACCAAGTAGGAGGGGGAGGGTGATTTGGCTGGCCCATTGCCAGGGGGCTTGGTTCTTCTGTTTGCTCCCTGATTTCCTGCAACATGTTCAGAGGGCATGGCCGGAGGTTATTACGATGTACTGTGCGTGTAGGTGCCTCCTTACCCTCTGGCCGAAGGACATACACTGGGTGGCCCTCCCGCAGCTGGCTCATCACGACAAATGGTTCTGGGGTCCACCTTGGTGTCAACTTTCCTCTCGCCCTCCTACGGAAGTTTCGAATTAGAACCCGTTCAACAGGGAGTAGGGGTGCTATCTTAGCTCGTCGGTTATAACGGGTCTGGTCTCTTTCTTGTTGGTGCAGGGACTGCTGCTTTACCGTCTGGTATGCATGGCTTAGTGCTTTTTGGTGCTGCTTCACCCAGCCCGGTAGCGTGTGAGACTCTACCGTGGGGCTAAGACCGGTTGCCCAGTCTACTGGTAGTCTGGCATGTCTCCCAAACACAACATAGTGTGGGGTCATCCCCGTGGTGCTGTGGGTGATGTTATTGTAGGCCTGTATGAGGGGTGGCAGCCGGTGCGGCCACTGTGCCTGGTCGATCTCTGCTAAGGAACTTAACAGTTTTAACAATGTCTGGTTGAATCTCTCACATGCTCCGTTCCCCTGAGGATGGTATGCCGTTGTGCGGCTCTTTTGACATCCATAAAGCTTGCATAGTTCACTCATTATAGCGGATTCAAAAGCAGCCCCCCGGTCGGTTAGAATACGCTCTGGGCAGCCGAACGTCTGGATGAGCCCGCTGTACAGGGCTTGTACTGTTGTGTTTGCAGACTGGTCTTTGGTAGGGACTGCAAAAGCGTACTTGGAGAACAGGTCAGTTATCACCAGAATATAGGGGTACCTGTCATCTTGACGTCCCAAAGAGAGATAATCTACTCCAACAACTTCAAAAGGATATGATGTGGCGATGGGTAATAGAGGGGCCCTTACTTGAGGTCCAGCTTTAGCACACACGCATTGTAAGCAGGCCTCAGTCCACTCCTTTATATCTTGAGTCATTCTGGGCCAGTAGCAGCGCTGCCGCAAAGTTGTCGTAGTCCTTTCGCTGCTAGGGTGGCCCATTGCCTGATGATACGTTCTCCACACCTCCTTCGTTTCCTGTTTTGGAACAATAACTGGGAAAGCCTCAAGTCCAGAACCCGTCTGGGTCCACAATCTCCCCAGTACACCATTTTGAATTACAATTGTGTCCCAGTCTCTCAGTAGACCTTTTGTGTAAGGGGAAAAGGACTCTCCAACATCAGACTTGGGCAACTTCTGTTCCTTCCATTGTATCATTTGAGAGAGCTCTCTGTCCCTGGTTTGGCGTTCCTTCCATGTCCCATCTCCTTCAACCGTGACCAGGTCAGAATGCAAGGCCACCATTTCATTTTCCTGCTAAGGCAATCTGGACAAGGCATCAGCATTTCCATTTTGTTTACCTGGACGGCATTTGATAGTATACTTGAAGTTCGCCAGTTGGGCCGCCCATCTCTGTTCCACTGCTCCAAGCCGGGCCGTCTCAAGGTGGACCAATGGGTTATTATCTGTAAAGATAACAAATTCAGCACCATAGAGATAGTCTTTAAACTTTTCAGTGACTGCCCAATTCAAGCCCAACAGTTCCAACTTGAATGAGCTGTAGTTCTGATCGTTGCGCTCGGCTGGTTGGAGGCTGCGGCTAGCATAGGCAATTACCCTCTCTTTCCCTCCTTGTACCTGTGCAAGCACCGCTCCCAGTCCTTCAAAACTGGCATCAGTGTATAACCTAAAAGGTTGGGAGAAGTCAGCATATGCCAGGATAGGGGCATTCAACAGAGCTTGTTTTAGCTGGTCAAAAGCTTGCTGGCACTCGGGGGACCAGCTAACTGGGACATTCTTCTTTGCATGTGTGTTGTTACCATGCGTCAGGGTGTTCAGAGGTGTTGCAATCTTAGAAAAAGCAGGTATGAAACGGCGGTAGTAACCAGCAAAGCCAAGGAAAGATTTTACCTGCTTCACTGTGTGGGGTACTGGCCAGTCTCGGACTGCTGCAGTCTTAGCTGGGTCTGTAGCCACCCCTTCCTCACTGATTACATGTCCCAGATACATCACCTCTCGCTGGAACAGGTAGCACTTTCTCGGCTGCAATTTTAGTCCATGCTGATGTAGCCGCTGAAACACTTCTTCCAGGTGTTGCACATGACTGTTAAAATCAAGAGAAAACACAACAATGTCATCCAGATAAATCAACAAGGAGTCGTTTACTAGATTTCCCAAACAGCGTTGCATCAGTCTTTGAAATGTGGCTGGGGCATTACACAAGCCAAAAGGCATCCGTTCGAATTCATACAGACCAAATGGCGTCGTAAAGGCAGTCTTCTCCCTGTCAGAGGGTTCCATTTCCACCTGCCAATAGCCACTTGCCAGGTCCAGCGTGGAATACCATTTGGCAGCTTTCAGCCCGGTCAGTGACTCCTCAATGCAGGGTAGGGGGTAGGCGTCCTTGTGGGTGAGTGCGTTCAGTTTCCTGTAGTCCACACAGAAACGGCAGCTTCCATCCTTCTTTTTGACCAGTACAATAGGGGCCGCCCAGGGGCTCGCACTCTCTCTCACTACACCGCTGTCCAGCATGTTCTGTAGTAAGGTCTGTACTTCAGCATACAGGCTGGGAGGGACAGGTCGGTACCTCTCACGACTTGGGGGTGCTGAACACGTTGGGATTTGGTGCTTAACAACGCCAGTGCAGCCAAAGTCTTCCTCATGGCTTGCAAACACCTTTTTCCACTTCTGGAGAAGGCTGTTTATCTTCCCTTGTTGATCAGAAGTCAGCCCATCTCCCTGTAAGCTCATGGCAGGATGCAATTCATTATCATTGATGACCTCTGTGACCCCTACCCTCCTTACCGCCACTTCAATGACATCCGGCGCCACACTGTTGAGGACCAGCTCTTGTTCCCCTTGTATGTCGGTTGCATCCACCTCCGTGACTTGGCCCAATGGCTGTCGCTGGGGGACCTCTACCGGGTAAGGGTTGGGGTCGCAGATCCTGACAGTCACCCGTCCATCCTTCAGTGTGGCAAGGGTTCGTCCCACACGCCATTCCGTGTCACTGTCAGGAAGAGGCTCAACAACAACATTGCATGCATGGTTAGCTGCACCTTCAGATACCTGTGTCCACAGGATCATCTCTGATTGGGGTGGGATGATGACCGGTTGTTGTCGTGGCAGTTTTGCTATGCCCTGATAAGCTGGGAGAGGCATTCTGGTGGCGACTCGTTGACACTCTATAAATGCCTGTGCCCAGAGCTGTCCGGCGGCATGAGGCATGGTGGTTTTGAACGCCAACAGTCCTGGGTGGTTCCCCTGAGTGAGAGCAGACCAAACAGGTTGAATAATGTTCATGCCCAGTATGCCCTTATCGGGTCCCAAACAATCATCATTAACAATGATCACTCCTTTTCCAGACACCTTAATGCTTCCTACCATACAGTCAACCAAGGCATAACCAACATATGGGATCTCCAAGCCATTTGCAGCACGAAGGGTCAGCCATGAGACCTCCTCAGCACTGGTCACATTGGTCGCCTCTAAGCATTTCCTGAACAGGCTCCGGCTCAGCAATGTGACCTGTGATCCTGTATCAAGCACAAAGGGAATTGGGCAGCCATTCATGTTTACAACAACATTTGGGCACTCACCAATCAGGGCAGACTTAGGCTGGGATGTGGTCTCCTCCTGGGAAATTACTCCTACTGCTTGGCCCTCGGCTGTAAGGGGTTCTAAAAATCCTGGGTCCCTGATGATCCGTGGGGGCATTGGCGCTGAACATGGCCGGCTGCACCACAACTCCTGCAGATGGGTCTGCCCTGTGTATCCCACTGGTAAACTGGTGCTGTTGTGTCTGTTTGCCTTCTTCTCGCCTGGGGGAATCGTGTTTCAGCTGCTTGATGATGCCGATTCCTGGTTGGGGAGAAGCACGTCCTTCGTCGAGAACTGCATCCTCATCTCCTCCATCAAGTTTGCAGAAAGAGCTTTCATTTGTTCTGCAATCACTTTCCTCATTTCCCCCATCGTCACGACATTTAATCTATTGATCCGTGTTCACCAACACGATTTTCCCCTTTTTTTCGTGTCATACAGAACGATTTTAAAAGCAATGTATTTATATATATATTTTTTTTAATCGTTTATTTGGCAGGGACAATCCACAGTGATGAACACTTAAAACATTAAAAATGTGTCAAGCGTAACAGTGCCAGATTTAGCATTGAGCTAATTTCCATCCGCAGTCCCTCACATAAAACATTTAAGAAAATTACATTTTACAAACATAGCAAAAACAAAATACATGATATGCAAAAAGTGCAAAAGAGCATGAGCAGCATATACAAGTATTTACCACATGGCAGTACAATATAGCTACGACATATAAAGTGCAAGAGAAGATAAAAGAGCAAGAGGAGATACCCCTGTGTTAAAGTGCATTTAGCGGTGATTACACGTCTGTTTGTTTCGCAAACCATTCTTTGAGTTGACCTTTAAAACTATTGAGAGAGGGACAATCCCGTATCTCAGTTGGGAGGCTATTCCAGAAAGATCTGCCTTTAATGGAGAGGACATTTTGTCCAAAAGTGGTCCGTCTACGGGTGGACCTCACAGTCTCCTCTGGTTTCTGACCTAGTGCAGCGTCCAGTGTGTTTTTTTGTGGATTAATTCCCCTAAGGGAGACGGGACGGGGGGACGGGGGGGGGCAGTCCATGTAAACATTTATAAATAAAACACATACTTTTAAAATACTTAAAATTGTCAAAACTTAACAAATTGTGTTTTTCAAGGATGGTACAGTGGTGGTATGAATAAGGTTTTCTGTCAAACACCTTGATAGCTCTCTTGTAGAGCTGTTCTATCGGTTTAAGGTTTGAGGCACAAGCAAACGACCAGTTTGTAAAACAGTATTCAATGCGGGATAGAGTCATACAGTGGAGGTATGACTTAGCAGCATCGGCATACATTTGCACATTCAACTCAGGACATACATTAGGCAAGTCATTAATGTACAGTGAAAACAGTAACGGTCCAAGAATGGAACCTTGTGGAACCCCAACAGGGTTTATAAGGTAGGGGGATTTGGCACCGTTGACCAAAACACACTGTTTTCTGTTTGATAAGTAAGACTTAAACCAATGTATAGAAACTGCAGAAAAATTGAAATGAGTCAGCTTTTTAAGGAGCACTTGGTGGTTAACAGTGTCAAATGCCTTCCTGAGATTAAGGAAGACAGAACCTACACATGGGCTTGTGTCCAACATACATTTTACCTTTTCCACAAAGACACAGTTAGCTGTCTCAGTGGAGTGGTGAGCACGACAACCAAACTGCATTGGGTGGAGTGGAGCGAAACCTCTGTCTAAATGTTTGGTGATTAGTTTTGACACCCATTTCTCAGAAATCTTAGAGACACAGGGGAGGATGCTGATTGGTCTATAATTGGACATCATTGCCTTATCCCCAGATTTAAAGATCGGTGTCACCGTGGCCACCTTCCAGGATGATGGAACTTCACTCGTGCTGATAGATTGATTCACTAGCATAGTTCAGTCAGACAATATACTGTAGTTGAGTTTGGCGTCTAGGCTCGGGTCTCATCACTCCACAGATATACATAGCACGATGAGTGATGATTAAATAACTAACCCCCCGAGCCTACAGGTGGAAGCTGGGGTGGTGGTGGGGCAGGCAAGCAGCAGCGACGTGGAAGTAGCTGCAGCAATAGCAGCAGCAAGCAATGCATAGAGAGATATCTGGCAGGTTGAATAGAGCGGCATATTAAGGAGATTCTGTTTGGTTGGTTGTAGAGTGGCAAGGGGCATTATGTATGAATGCAGCATAAGTGCTCGAGTTGACTGCCTGAACTAGCTCGCAGGCTTCGCCCCATGAATTGGTTTTATTAGACCGTCGATATGTGTCTTTATAAAGTTGGTGTCGAAATCATATGCATCCCTAGCCTTAGAACCTCTTAACCCTGAGATTATATTTTTTACCTCAACCTCTGTGATTTCCTCCAGGTCAAAAACGGGGTGTGTATCCACAGTCGGGCTAGGTGAGACCTCAGATGGCGGGAAGAGCTTTGTAATGTCCAAAGCACTATTTAAGAAATACTCATTGGCCAACACTGCACGGTCTTTTATCAGGGCATCATTGATGTTGTATTCTAGTACATTATTTTCCTGTGTGGTATGTTTACCTAATAGTTTATTTAGGATTTGCCAAACGTTTTTACTGTTACCTTTCGCACCTTCAATTATGTTGATGAAGAAGTTCACTTTGGCCTGTCTTATTGTGTGTGTTACCTTATTACGAGCATGAGTGAATTTCTGTCTGTCAGTGGATAGTCTGGATTTGAAGCTCTGGTTCAATAGTTGGTCTCTAGATTTCATGAGATTCCTGCATTGTAGATTCAGCCAGGGAAGATGATGTACCTTCCTGTCCCTAAGGCACCCTCTCCTTGAGAAGGAAGACATTGTATCATTAATTTTAGATATAAACAGATTAATGTTCCCACCAATATCTTCAGAGGACAGAGTGTCCCCCCAATCAATCATGTTCATAAAACGTTGTTGCAGATTTTTGCGGATGAAGCGAGAACCCAAGGCAGGGGTTTTAGGTGTGTCCATGAACCTTTTTTTTGTGGGTTACTTGGTAAAAGGAATAAGGTTATGGTCAGAAAGACCAGTCAGGAAGTTGTAGGTTGTAACTATTCTGTCAGCTTTGTTAGTAAATAATAAATCTATCATAGTCTTAGAGGTGTTGGTTATTCTAGTCGGTTGATCCATTAGCTGTATTAAGTTGTGACTATCCGTGATCCGTTTTAAGTTCTTTCTATTTGGTTTGTCATTCCAGTTTATGTTAAAGTCTCCTAAAATGATTAGCTCTTTGTTGGAGTCACAGGAATTCAGCATGAGTTTTACCTGGTCATAGAAATCCACCTTAGCGGTGGGTTGTCGATAGGCAAATCATGGTGAGGAACATTTCCTCAGATAGTGTGATTTCCACACCAACACAATCAAACTCAATATTAGCTGGAAGAGCAATCTCCCT
Organism: Gobionotothen gibberifrons; assembly: GCA_943591055.1. NCBI lineage: Eukaryota > Metazoa > Chordata > Actinopteri > Perciformes > Nototheniidae > Gobionotothen > Gobionotothen gibberifrons. The sequence continues at coordinate 4,110,478 of CALSBZ010043889.1, read as the reverse complement.
ACAAGTAATGGTATTCCTCACATAAAGCGACACACACCCTCCTTTTCCCTTCAGTCTGTCCTTCCTAAACACATTATATCCTGACATAGATACAATAGTGGATGGTGACGACTGTTTTAGCCAAGATACAGATATTCCCAAACAGTCAATATTGGACTCAAGGAGGAGATGTTCTAGCTGTTCATGTTTGTTCCAAATGCTGCGGAAATGTAAATGTCCACTGAATAGTCCCTTCGGCTTGCACCGAGGATCCCACACTAATTTTTTTTGTGTAACAGTGTTTTTTAAATACCGGATTTCTAGGCTTTACCTCGGTGCCGTTGTTGATAGTGGAGCAGACAGAGCTAGCTGTTGGTTTGTGGTTCTCTGTTGCTAGTGTAACCAGTCTGTCAGGTGTGTGAACACTGGGCCAGTAGTCCAGGTTCTTAAAGGATGGGTAATAAATGAAGTCGAACACCAGAGTTAATGAAGTGAATACTGAGATTTTATAAAGGAACAAATATATATATTGGCACAGGAATAAACAACATTCTTCTAAATAAAGCGCTTGACACTTGAGTGCACCCCAAATCAAATTAAAATAAACCCCCAAAAGAAAATAGGGTAACACTTTTGATAGTCCATAGTTAACACTCTATAAGTCATCAGTTGACATTTAGTAGCATGTCAACAGTGCATCAGTTGACATGTGTCAGTTGACATTCAACAGCACCGTTCAAACCGACAAGTAACTAAGCATTAGTTGATGATCAACAGATAAGCAACTAAAGTTCAGTTGACTATTACATTAAGCATTAGTTGATGATCAACAGATAAGCAACTTTAGAGTTTAGTTGAATATTACATTAAGCATTAGTTGATGATCAACAGATAAGCAACTTTAGAGTTTAGTTGACTATCTGTTGATCGTCAACTAATCTAGAGTTGACTATTAGTATACTTTTAGTAGGTTCTCCACTAAGCGTTTGTAGGCATGTGTTAGGACTATCCAATTAAAGTGAAAAACAGTTGAGAACAGTAGAAAGTCTATAACCTATCAACAGAACACATATGATCATTAACTAATGCTTAATGTAATAGTCAACTAAAGTTTAGTTGCTTATCTGTTGATCATCAATTAATGGTCAATGTAATAGTCAACTAAACTTTAGTTGCTTATCTGTTGATCATCAACTAATGGTTAATGTATATTCTACTGGCAGTTAGTTGAATGCATGTTACTTGTCTGTTGAAACAGTGTTGTTGAATGTCAACTGATGACTTATAGAGTGTTAACTATGGACTATCAAAATAAAGTGTTGCCGAAAATTGTTCTTTGATCAGTTCCTGTAAGGTCCTCTCAAAATCCTACCACTGGTAGCGGAAAGATGAGGTGTTCAGGTTGTCATTGGTAGCTCGCCATCCCCCTCGTCAGGGAGAAAATCCAGAGTCCACAATCCAGAATCCAGAAAATCCAGAATCCACAATCCAAGGGTATCATAAAAAACCCAGCCTGTGTAAAACACGGCTTAAAACTAGGGATGCACGATATTGTTTTTTTGAAACCGATACCGATACCGATAACTTCCTGCTTCTCAAGATCGATACCGATAACCGATAATAATATTATATATAAATATATTAAATGTACCTGTCGTTTTTGCACACCTGGTGGTAAAAAAAAGACTAGTAGTGAGCAAATTACATGAGCATTACTACTGTGAACAAAACAAAGCCAAGAACAGTTTTGACTCTTCAAAGTGACCATATTTATTTTCCCAAATAAACATAATTGAGTCAATCAGTCAATGTTTGTAGTCTTTGTCCAGCCACTGCGCCGTCAGACCTAGCATGCTAACGGGGCTAACATCACTGGTCCATATGTCCGTGGTGAAACTTATGTCCCGTATATCGTTATCGATCAGAGTATGAAGGAGTGTGCATTGCATTTGTTAATACAAATAGCAAGCGAACTATCTAACTCTGAAACTTTGAAATAGTCCCATACTACCGACGACATGTTTGTTTACTATCCTGGCTTCACGGCTGCACACCATTTACTTCACAGCCAGGCATGAGTTAGGGAGCGCTGGATTTGTGAAAAACTCCCCTCTTCCTATACCACTAATACCACAGTACTGGCAAAACGGGAGGAGCCGAGTGAAAAACAAGCGCCCCTCATCCCAATCCACCCACACCGCAGTATTTTTTTCTTTTTTTTACCCAAAAAATATATTGTATGTTATCGGTGCTATTAATACTGTTATCGGGTTTATCGGTATGACGTCATAATTCCTAATATCGGGCCGATAATTATCGTGCATCCCTACTTAAAACATTGCAAATGTATCTTCAACACATGTGCATCAAATATCATAACTGTGCAGTGCTAAATTATCAATGCAATTATACAACACATTTAGATACCATAATATGGAAAACTGTTGCATTGTAAATAAAAGATTCATTCTAAATGCACTACTAAAAACACACTGACGTCAATAACCATGAAATCATGAAATGTAGATCAAGATAAGCATTTACAGTTTAAACATTAATGCTCAAAACATTGTAGTAAACGAAATAAAAGTCCAGTGCTTGTTAGCACTGTATAGTAATACACAATATATAGCTACTGTAACTCTATCAACCATAACTCATATTTGCTAAATTTAACTGAACTCTCAAAAGAGCTACTCTGTAGGTGGCTTACACACCACGATGGCTGCAGCATGCAGGCAGCAACTAGCATGTAGCATGTAGCGTGTTGCTTCACTCACCGAGGAAAATAAAAACAACAATCAAAACTCCCGCTTTCCAAAGCAGCTCCAACCTCCAACGACAGCCCCAGAGATTGGTCCACTGCCGCCCGGTAAAACTCTCAATTTGCGCTGTTTTGTGCATATAATGATCATAAGTGTCTCCGTTCTTCCAGCGTGACGCTGCTCCCTCACACACACGTCTTCAACGTGCCCTCACTAACCTGAGTAAGGAGGCGGGACTTGGCGGATTTTAGCCCAACTGCAGTCATGATTGCATTATGAACCAATGAGCTTTGTTAACCTTGTAACCTTGGTTTATCCAGTGGGTTACACAAGGCTGCTAGCCATCGGCACGGACCCACAGTCCAGGCAGAGCTAGCTGTTCAGCTCGTTTGAAGCCAGCCAGCGATGCGTGGATCTCCGCTGCTATGCCTTTAGCCTTCGGTGCGGGTCCCCAGTCCTCCGACGGTGTGGAGATGGATCCCGGTAGCCATCAGCGTGAGACCACAGAGACCCGTCAGCAGAGCTAGCTGTTCAGCTGTTCAGCTTGCCTCGTCTGAAGCCAGCCGGTGATGTGTGAATCTCCGCTGCAAGGCCGCTAGCCCCCGGCGCGGACCCACAGTTCTCCGATGGTGTGGGATCTATCCGGCCTCTTCTGAAGTTAGATGGTTGTGTGTGGATCTCTGCTACTCGGCTACCAGCCTTCGGCACAGACTCGTAGTCCTGCGACGGTGTGGGTAGAGGTCCTGCTGCTAGGTCGGCAGCCGTCAGCGCGAGACCGCAGAGACCCGCTGATGGTGCTAGCTGTTCAGCTAGCCAGCTTCTTCGGAAACCGGCCGGCGGCGTGTGGAGCTCAGCGGACGGGCCGCCAGCTGTCAGGTCGATGGAAAGAACGCCGGGACCCGGACACGGGTGGATATCTCCCGAGAGCAAGAGACACAGCAGAGCCAGTAGCCAATATTCTCCTTTTTTTGTTTTTGTCCCGTTTTTGTGTTAGAGAGTATGCCAGGATTGTCAGATGAATGTACTAGATCAGGGGTTCTCAAACGTTTTGTTTATGCGGACCACTATTTATTATCAAGGATTTTCGCGGACCACCTCAAATGCAAACCGTAAAAATAAGTGCATATATAAACGTAGTGTTAAAACACCGATATTTTTTTACAGTTAATTATAGACAATCAAAAGTAAATTGAAGCCTATCTGATACTTTTGTGACCGGTGTCTGTCTGCGTGGTGTATGTTTCTCCAAGAGGACGGCGGACGCTATTTTAATTAGGTCATCCCAAACAATGCACAAGTGTGCACGCGGGCAGTGCACTCACAAAACGGGCAGACAGGTCTACAAAAAAACACCGGTATGCTTAGTCCTACTTTAGTTACTGTACTGCAAAAAGCAGACCGTGCTGCGCTCAACCCACACAGACTCAAAACCATGGACACACCAACCCAGTCTCACAAAAAAAACGTGTAATAACTAGGGCCGGGACTCGATTAAAAAGGCTTTGTAATTAATTAATCGAAATTAATCGCATTTTTAATCGCATATAAATATTTGACCTGAGAACAGTGAGAAGCAATTTTTTTCACATTAATTTTAGTATACCATTGAATAATGACTGAATACATAAGCTTAAGCAACAAAACATTGTTTATTTTTTTTCAAGGTGGTACTTAACCAAGACCAACAGAAAAGTGCCATTTTTGCCATAAAGTGTAGCAATAGCATATTTAGGAATATAGTACATTTCAGAGATTCAGGTAGCCTATAGGTAGGTAGACCTTCTGTAAACTATAACACTTTGTTTTTAAGTAAAACACAATACTTTCAAGTACATTCAGAACATTGGAAACCCTGACTATTAGAAAACATCTCTCTGTTGCTTCAGAGGCCATAACAGACTTTGTTGATTTACCAACAGTTTTTGCAGCCCCTTATCTTCTACCACTCCAAGTGGTCTACAGTCGAGTGCAATCCAGTGAGCCAGGGAGTTGGTTATTTGTTCAGACGTGGACTTAGTTATCCTGGCCCTGAAACCAGTCATCTGGTTGAGTGTGGGTCCTCCTTGTACTCGGAGTCGGGCTAACGTCCACGCTAGCTTCCACGCTAGCTGCTATATGTTTAGCATTGAGGTGATACTTGAGGCTTGATGTGCTGCGGTGATATGTGAATTCCTTTTTGCATAATTTGCACACAACCGTGCTCTTATCGACGCTTCCATCCGTCCGTCTTTTAAAACAAAATGTCCCATCCACGGGGCAACCAAAGCGGTCTCATCAGCTTCTTCGTTCATGTTTGAATTGTTCACTGTGGTTTGTTGTTGTCTGAAGTCATGCACGTTAGTTGGTGCTCCAGTATAATCGGTACGCCTGAAACTCATCCAGTGAGAAACGTTCCGCGGTGCAAAAATAAGTGCGATTAAAATGCGTTAATTTTTTTAACGCATTCATTTTTGTGTAATTAATTAATCTTAATTAACGCGTTAAAGTCCCGGCCCTAGTAATAACGTCCTACGTTGATCCACAACGTAGGACGTAGTATTTCTACAAAAACGCCTCTGAAATTGTAAGATCCCTACGGTTTTATTCACCATTCATTCCAATGGCTCGCGTCTATGTCACGTGATCTTCACATTTCTCCCTGTATAAAAAAAAAACATGGCCGAACTTCGTTTTATTCTCGGTGTAAAATGCCTATTTTAAAGTTAGTTTGGCCATTAAAATGCGTTTTGATGTCATTTGATGCGAGAATTACGAGTTGTTATTTCAGATTATGTGTGCAGTGGATGTACATGATCTTTAGTTTGCTAGTTATTACGAAGATTACTTCAGGAAATTGTGTCAATAGGCCTACAACGTTTTCATTGTTACCAAGGTGGTTGCTAGGGACGCTGCTATCGATATTATTTCTGTTATGTTGTGTAACTGTTTAATGGTGTTATCTCTATTGCTACCCCCTTCCCCGTCAATGTATAGTGTTGGTCCACAGCGCAAACGTATTAGTTTAACACTAGAACCGCCAACGGGGTCAATTTTACCCCGAGCTGTTTTATATTGTATGTAACTTTTTTTCAATAAAATATTAAAGTCTCCCAGTCCGTGACTTTTCCTGAAAGTGTGTTATGTTGTTAAAAATTGTCAATATGAAGTCAGATTGAAGAAATCGCCAATTTTTTTTCCATTTATACCTATTTCCGCCAAGCGGGGTCATATTGACCCCACCCCTTTTCGCATGTAAACATGACGTGTTGCTATAGCAACGCCTTTTGTCTACTGCGGTTCCTTATAGATTGAGAGATAGAGAGAGAGATAGATAGATAGATAGATAGATAGATAGATAGTTATAGATAGATAGTTATAGATAGAGAGAGAGAGTGATAGAGAGATAGATAGTTATAGATAGATAGATATATTGATAGATAGTTATAGATAGAGAGAGAGAGTGATAGAGAGCCAAAGTTTCCCCGCAGCGAGACTCCGGTGTGATGCATGCCTGCCAAAAAGGAAATGATACCGTTTCCAAACCCAACTTTGCCGTACAAATCATTGAAATGTCTGTGAGTTTTGGCTTTACGCTGTGCACACTCCCGCGAGGTGCCAGTTCTCTCTCTCTCTGTGCTCTCTCTCTCTCCGTGCTCTCCCCCCCCCC
>CALSBZ010043889.1:4087881-4100696 GCA_943591055.1 Gobionotothen gibberifrons | reverse complement strand
TTACAAGCTTGAAAGTTGTATTTATCATCTGAATTTGTCGAAACAAGTTTAACATTCTGAAAGCCAATACTTTGTTTATTTGAAATCAGATGAAAACAAACTGTAACGGACCCTGCCGTGTTATCTATGATTACTATATGCCTACATTCATAATGAGGGAGGGGGGGCGGCGCTGCGGAGAGCGTGAGGGAGAGCTGTCATCTTCCCTTTACAAGCTTCAAACATGTATTTATCGTGTGATTTTGGAAATATAAGTTTCATATTCTGAAATATGAAGACTTTGTTTAGTTAAAATCAAACAAAACACCCGAACCCCAAAAAACAATTTTTTTACGCAAATCCACATTTATTTTGAAATGAGCCGTTGCGACTTCCGACTGATTTCGATAGAGCGGGTCACATAAGGCAAATGTGTGGTTGTGGGGAACCAGGTCAATTAAAGTAAATAAATGCCAAAATCCCAGAGAACTTGACAATACTTATCAGAATAAAAGTATGTTAAATAACACTGCTACCTAGTTAATAACTCTACTTTACTCAGTGGAGGCTCGTCCATTGAGGAAAGGGAGGACCATCCTCCCTAAAATTTCAGAGAAAAATAAACTTTGAAGAGAACAATAAATACACCTCAATTTAAAAGATAAGTCTGTTAAAATACAGATAATAGCCCTGGCTTTTAACATGGGACTGAAATGGGGCTAGAGAGGACGAGCCTCCCTTTGGGCGGGTCTAGCCAGAGGCTCTGGATTGGGCGCCTATATCATCAGTGAACCAATCAATGGATCTGATTGCGCATCAGAGTGTTGATGGGGAGGGTCATCAGCGATATCAGAGTTTTTTCTGAACCGGGGAACAGGGGCGCTGCGCCCTCTTACCAAAATAGATTCCTTGAATTAGGCTTTGATTATGTTCTGGCCCGCCATCTTGTGGCTCAGAAAAAAATTGGCCCACGGCCAAACTTACTTGCCTACCCCTGCTATAAAGCATATTCATTACTCGTTATTCTCTACTAATAGTTAATTAAAGACTGTATGTAATGGCTATTTTGCACATCCCTTTCAAGATTTCAAGATTTTCTAAGGTTTATTGACATATTATATACACAACTACGGTTTAGTTATGCAATGAATGATTAACTTGGGTTGCAGCTTCCTCAACAGTGCATTACAAGACATCTATCAATATGTGTGTACCTCCTCCGTTAAACTGTCATATTCTGCACATATATCTTATAAGAGTATAATTAATGTATAATATCAGTTAAAATAAGTGCTTCAACGTAGTTAACATTGCAGGAAAGCAATATATTAGACATTAAGTACTTTGTCAGGCTTAATATTTATCTGTAGATAGATACCCCCAACGTTTTTTTCTTATTCAAAAGAAGACCTTAACCTAAAGTATTCTTTAATGTTTGAATAAAGGTTAATTCGTTTTTCTGTTTTGCACATCCTCCTATTAATATCTTTGTACATCCGCTACTAAACTGTTTTATTGTAGAGATCACTTACAGTATCTTCTTGATATTTTCTATTCAATATTTCTATAATTGACCTTCTACTTTCCCCCTATGTATGTACTCTTAATATTTTTTTCATCAAATATTACATATTCAACAAAAAAAATGCAACAAGGTGCTTTAACCACTAGGCGGTGCGGGTTAAAAAACTGTCAGGTTTAAAGTGTTAACACAACAAATTATGCTTTTTATTATTAGTGTAGGACACTTATGTATGTATAACATCTGAAGATGTGTAGTTTTATTCATGTTTTCACATAATTTTACAGGATATTGCTATATTATTTGACATTAATATCGGATTTGTAAAACATCACAGACAGAAAGGTATATCCGTCAGTTAATGGTAAGCTATTGAAATTCTCCATCCATAGATGTGTCTCCCATCACCCAAAACCCCTGACTATTCTCTCAACTCAGTTTTTACATTCTTTAATTCAAAGAAAATCAGTAATATCTTTAAAAACTACAAGTCCCTGTCTATCAGCTGTGCACCATTATGGTGTAAATATAACCTATTTACCAATTGGTTAAAATATAAAAGTCAGCCGAATTAGTATTGATACTGCAAGGATACGTATTGTGTGAAGAGAAATTGAAGATGTTGTTTAATTGCTGATATATTTATGATCCACGTCACGTATTCAGTTTCGGTGGCAGTTCTTCCAGTTTGTCCAGAAGTCTTCTAATCAGGGCTCTATACAGTAAATAAAGAACTACGGCAGATGTGTAATATTTAATGCAGCCGAACCGTGTATTACAATGCCGTTATGTGATGACTTCCAACGAGAAAAGCAAGCACACTCGGAATAAAATATTATTATTATTTATTTTTTAAGTTTTCGGATTTCATATCGCATAAACACCATATCCCAACATGCATTGCGGCTAAAACATCACCGAGCTTCAACCATAGCTGAGGATCTTGGGTAATCAGTTCAGTGGGTGTGTATTGCTTACGTCTATTTCCGGTGACTTTATTTTGAAATGTAGTTCCTGACGGACGTCAAACAAGCCCGATATTATAGAATTAAACAAATAAATAAAAACAAGGATAATTGTGTGTTATTGTTGAGTAAATAACAGTGTGATATTTAGAAAATAATAACAAATTAGAAGGAAACAAATATTTTAAAAATACATATTTCAATATGTAAAAAAAGTCAGACATTATACGATTTAAAATAAAAACAATAATCGTGTCTTGATATTGAGTAAGAAAATGTTTTTATGAACCACACAGCTTCCGGTCTTCCAAGACCAGAGTGGACAAAAATAATAATAATAATAGCTTGGATTTATATAGCGCCTTTCATGAGACCCAAGGTCGCTTTACAAAGAAGAACAGGGCAAAACATAACAAAACAAAAGGCAGTCAGACAACCAGTCAGACAGACAAAACAACAAATAGATTAGGGGCCAAAGGCCTTAGTAAACAGATGGGTCTTGAGGGCCCTTTTGAAGGCGTCAAGCGTGGGGATGTTGCGGATCTCCGCAGGGAGAGCGTTCCAGAGGGTGGGGGCTGCCGCACTGAAGGCTCTGTCCCTGAAGGGTCGCAGTTTGGTGCGGGGGGTGGTAAGCAGGCCAGAGTCTGAAGACCGCAGGTTCCGGGGTGGGGCATGTGGGCAAAGGATGTCCGATAGGTACTGGGGGGCATGGGCATGGAGGGACTTGTAGGTAAGGAGGAGGATTTTGTATGATATGCAGGACTTGACCAGCAACCAGTGGAGGTGGATGAGGGTGGTAGTGATGTGCTGCCACAGCTTTGTATTTGTGAGTACCCTAGCAGCACAGTTGTGGACATACTGGAGCCTGTCCAGGGTTTTGTTGGGAACCCCAAACAGGACACCATTGAAGTAGTCCAAGCGGGAGGTGACAAACGCATGGACTAGGGTTTCGGCAACCGACTCCTCGAATGACGGTCGGAGTCTGGCAATGTTCCTTAGATGGAAAAAGGCCGATTTGGTCACAGACTTGACGTGGGAGTGGAAGGAAAGGGTGGAGTCGAGGATGACACCCAGGTTGCAGGCTTCAGGAGATGGGGAGATGGAGCAGCCGTCAACCTCGAGGATGAAGTCACCAACCTTCTGGAGCAGTGCATTGGGTGCCACAACCATGAGCTCTGTTTTCCTGCTGTTTAGTTTGAGATAGTTGGAGGACTTTGATGTCAAAAAGACGTGGTGCAGGTACGAAACATACTACCAATAGAAATACATTGCTTTTAAAATCGTTCTGTGTGACATGAAAAAAAGGGGAAAATCGTGTTGGTGAACACAAATCAATAGATTAAATGTCGTGACTATAACACAAAATGCTGTGAGACTGGGTCCAGCAGCAACAAATCAGTGTAGTATCAGTCTTGGCAGGAAGGCAAATAAGCATACTAAAGTACATACAAGCATTAAATATATCAAAATATTCCTTTAAAACATACAGTACGTATTGTGTATGTCATCAACATAGACAGTATAGAGAGTTTTCAAGGCTAAACATCTCTCATGGTAGGTAAAAAACCCATAACCCTCTATCTACTCAAGGATATGTGACAGTAGATCAGATCCAGTGTATTTGTAAAAGGATGAACAAATGGAAAACAAAGAAAATGCCCTACTGTTCACTTTTCTGTTCACTGCCTCCCTGCTACCTGAATCTCATCTGTCCTCCAGCCTCCATCCTCCGATCCCCTTTCCATCACCAGCTCTCTGTACCAGTCAGTTCCCCTTACAATACTCCATCACAGCAGCATGGAGCCCTGGAGATGTCTCCCTGCTATGGAGTGATGTAGAGGGCTACGCTAACAGACCCTCTCGGCCACTATTATTAACCAGGCCCAGCCCTCATTTCTCACGGCCTACAGAAACACACAGGCAGGAGCTCAAACACAGGAAAAGTCCGGAAAAGACACACAGCCACGGAACGCATAAAGGCACTTCATTCAATTCCACGCAGATGATGAGCAGACATTGCATGTTATCTTATGTTGGAATTAATGTAGCAACAACTACATTTGATATCACTTTAATTTGGTCGTTGAATTAACGAATTAGCAGCAGTGCGTTACATCGATGACAAGACCATTCCTCCACAGTCCCACAACTCCAGTGGCCTATGATAAAGGCAGTATTATTACCACAGTATGCAATATTCAAACAAGAGATTTGTCATCTAATGAAGAGAATTACATTTCAGACTGCATGTATAATTTATTGCCATCAACCTTAATCCAGTACTCAGCGCTGCAGACACGGACTGCAGATGAAGAGCAGAAACACACAAGGGCTTTATCTGAATGCTGCTATAGATTACAATTACAATCAATGAGGTAGATTTGGGGATATTTCTCAGGGCAAACGTGGGGTTAAGAGTATGGAGGTGTGTTTACTTTCAATGTTCAGTATACTGACATATTCTCCTGGGGTGCATGACAGAAATCAGGTTGGTTTTCTTGCTTGACTGGCCGGTATTCCTTCATTAGTCTTTTGCTTTCAGCAGAACTGCCATTCCTGTAAGTGAGTGAAAAACCCTTCGCCTTCCAGTGGTGTGTATTGAATTCCTTTACCCCCTAGTACAACTAGTGCTGCTAGCTAGGAAACAGGGTAAATATAACTGCTCCCTCTCTAGCCCACCAAGGCATTGATTTATACATAGCCCACTGCAGCTGGGAGCTACAAATCTGAGGGGAAGTCAGCTTATTCATAGAACAAAAATATAGTTGTTTCGTACACACATCTCAGAGGATTTGATTCAGTATAGATGAGGGCTGTCAGAGCAGTGTGTAACAGTGGGTGCCAACTAGACACAAATGTACTGTATAAGTCTGCAAACAATGCCAGTTGATGTCATTCTCCGAGTATGTGTTTCTGTATCATACTGCGTCTGGAGTTTTGCCAGAGAACGGGAGATGCTCTGCACAGTTGTCTGCATTCACAATTTGCCTTTTTAGAAATGCTGATTCCCCATAAAGGCTATACACTTGTGTGCGTGTGTCGCAGTAATACTGCACACAGCAGGAAACCCACCTTCTCACTCAGAGAACAATTAAGGAAAGAGGGAGAGACAGAGAGGGCGATGACTGCAGATGCGCATCTTTCCTATTTAAATAACACAGGAGGGAACAACAAGCAAAGTGTTTGCAAATGCAAAGATAGAAAGAGTAACTGAGAGGGACAGATGGGAGGAAAAGAGGAAACCAGCAGATGGGAAATATTGAAATACACAAAGAGGAGGGGAAAAAAGAAGACAGGAAAAGTATGAAAGACCCAGGTCGTGAGTATGTTTCTCTGTTGTGAGAGGAACCTTGTTGAGTGAGCCAGTGGCTGTGGTGTCTGGCACAGCATCAGTCTATGTGATCAGACAACGGGCGTCTGGCTCATCACCCAGTCACTTTGTTCCCCCTCTGACAGCCTCGAGGCCTGACTGCCTGACTGAGTATTGGTGAGAGAGAGAAGCAGAGAGGCACAGAGAGGGCAACTAACGCCTCTGATGTATTGTCAGGGAAGAGGAAATTAGCAATGTGAAGCAATTCAAACTACTGCGAAACAGAGGCTAAATTTACCTTTCCCCTGAGTCAGGGAGGCAAAAGTCGATAGTTCAAAGGATGAGTTCTCTTTCTTCCTTTCTGTCCCACATATACACCAAAACATACAGACATTCTCTCTCACACACACACACACACACACACACACACACACACAGCAACAAGATATAGAATGGCTGTCCTGTCCAATGCCCTGCAGGTTATGATCCCATTGCCCAGATAGAATTCCTAATTGATGTGACAAAGTGCCAGGGAGTGTCCCGTTTCTCCAGAGTGGTTTTCTAAAATGCTGCTCCGACCTCTTTCTCCCCTCTTTCTCCCCTCTCTCTGTCCTTTGGTATGCTATTTATTTCACATCCAAGTGCGGTTTAAATAGGGTAAAACAAAAAAACAAGTATCTTGACATCCGACAGCCGGATATTATCATGATCGTCTAATATTGACCGTGGCCACACGGCGGGCAGGAATGAGAGGACAAATCAAACATCAAAGAGCTCAACACTAAAGCGATGGTCTTTGCAGAAATGAAAAGCATAGCGACGCGTCAGCTTTCATCTTGTAAGATAATAGCCCAGTTGTCGCTGTTAAGAAGACATGACTTTAGAGTGCAAAGGAGATGGGTTTGCCTGTAGAAGCTTTTAAGAGATGTCACTCCTAAAACATGACAGCATCGCTAAAAATAATGCCTGCTTATAAACTCAATGTCAGCGGCTCGGGGCGTGTTAGGTGTCTGCTTAAGAGATCGCAGTCTAGAAAAACAACATTTGAGCATGCCTGTGCACGCGCTCGCGCAAACACTATCAATCTCAGTGTTGCATTTCACTGTCAGCGGGCAGCAAACGTAGAGCGACACAAGCCGACCCATTCTTTGTTTTCCCGTATCTAGATGGATGTTCTTGTTGTGTTTTGTTTCCCATTAATTAAGTGTGGGGGTGTTGGTGTCAGTCACTATTAATTTGGAAGTGGTGATGCGCCAGGCTTTGTTTGACAGTCTTCCTTTATTACACCACACTATTGTCACTTAAAATCATGATTAATTTGTTGAATTTAATGATGTATAATTTGGCAACTCCATTTTGTTTTCAATAGCTGTCAACTTGACAGCTCTGGAGAGATGTATTTGGAGATGGGCTTTAGAGGAAGACTGGGTTTGGGGATATTGTAATTGTGATTTTGTTGCTGAGATTGCCTTTTTAACAATTCAATTATTGCAAATTAGCTAGTGACAGATACTAGCAGAACTTCTGTTTGTCCATATTTCTCTGTATGTGTTCACTTGCAAGTTTTGTTTGTGTGTGTGGGCCTATTTTCAGAGCCAAAGCCTAGAACACAACCACAGCTCAGACAGGCTTAAAATCATGTTAGGAAAAAACTGTGAACCACGCTTCATCACAAATTACCCATCATGCAGCAGCTGGAAACATACCAGAGCTCAGTATCTGTCTGGAAAGGCTGTTGAAATGCTGCTCCTGCATGAACCTGATCTTTAAATGTCCTTTGTCCATTGAGAGTCAAAGAGGCGTTCACTGACCTGTGCAATGAGATCAGGCAGTAATGCTTCTATCAAAGCCTGGCGCATTCATGTTTGCCTGCCCAGAATTGTAGTGTATCTGTGTGTGCTTATAAGTATATGCAAATGTGCATGTGAAAGCGTGTGGCCTTGTAGCTGTGTGTGTTTATAATTCAAACCTATTTACCCCTCAGAAGTCTCAATGTGAGCTATTTACATGTTAGAATGAGAATCAGATTCAGATTCAGGGACAGTTTCCAAGCCCCATTATTTGCCGTCACTTTCAAATCAAAATCAATTTCACCAGCCCCTGTTGTTCTCCTGCTGGCTGAAATCTTTTTTCACCGAGTGTGTCTGATGAAAGGTTTTCTCCGCACAGCCCCAGAGAGCTGGCATGCTGAGGGGGAGGCATATGTGAGTGTGTGTATGTCATTGGAACACATAGGGAATGTTAGATGGAAGAGAGCAGTCTACGCTGACCTAAGCTGCCCCGCATGGCTGTGTTTGTGGAGTACACAAAGTAAGTGCTTCATACTAAAGACAGATAACATCACAAGCAGTAAAAACACACACAGGCATACACAGCAGCCCAAAAGCGCTTCTCTGTTGCGGTGCATGTTTGCTTGTGATGCGTGTTGTCTGAATCGCTGTTTGTTCTCCCCTTGATCAGGTTGGATGAAATCTCCTTCTCCCTGCCGTTGGCAGCGACACAGTAGCGGAGGGGGGATAGCGATCTGTCAGCGCACCATACCGAAAGCACTTAAGAGACTCAGGGTAATGGCTGTTCGTGGGCCCCGTTAAAAAGCCTCCCCTGTTGCTGAGGCTTAGTGTCACTTAGGAGGAGGGTGTGAAAGATGCAGCGCAAACTGTAAGGACTCTAACTATAAGCCTGCTAACTGTAAAGACATGTTCTTGCATGGCCATTACAACCTCCATTTCTTTTCCACCAAATATAACACACTTCATTCATAATACTAGATGGTTTGACCACCCAACTACAGTACACACTGCTGAGCATAATCTAAAGCACTTTCCTCTTGTATGGGCTATGCTCTGTACATAGAGGTTTCTGCAGAGAAAGATTGCTTGCTTATACAGAAATACAGTAAATGAAGAAATACAAATGAGTTGTTGAAGAAATCACATTTTATTCAAAAACAACATTGTGCAACATGCATCTCAGCACATAGTTACTATGCTTCGGATCTCTCTAACGGCCCGTCCACACAGCGGCGTGCGTTGAATCTTTGTGGTGGGCGTGGCTGAAGCTTGGGAGCAACGCGACCAACAACCAATCACATGAATCTCCCGCCCCGGACATACAAAGCAAAAAAGCCCGCTAGCCTGCTAGCCTGCAGCAGAAGCAGGGAGAAAAGAGAGGGGGAAAAAAAGAGTTAAAAAGTGTTCCACCTTCCTTCAGCAGCAGCAGCAGCAGCGGGGAGGCTCTCTCCGTGGTGCTGCGGACCTGCGGAGTACCTGCGGAACTGCGGTCTGGCTCTCCCAACATACACGCGGTTTGATTGGCTAGCAGTTGTACTGGCAGATTTTCATAAACGGGATTTGATTGGCTGACGCCTCCGTCGAAGATTCAAAAGTTCAACATGGCTCAACTTTTGAATCTTCTTGACGCGAGCAACGCAAGCAAAGTGTAGCTACGCTCCCCACAATGCAGTTTGGTGAAGCGTGACGTCACCCCATTCAAGTGAATGGGCAGAAGCGTTGGAAGATTCAACGCACGCCGCTGTGTGGACGGGCCGTAAGTGTGATGGCATTGTTTGCCAAAACCAAGTTTGTAACTGCTGCTTCCTGTGCCTCATTGAACATCCTTAACCTTCCACCTGCACCTCTTTGTTTCTCAGTCCTTCAGATAAACAACAAAGATATAGTGGTTGGTCAGTGTCTGTGTTGCATACAAGTAAGTTTACCACAGTCAATTGTGCAGGATTTGTGTACAGTTATAGTTTGCAACATGCCAACAATTCAATTACAGTAATGAAGTAAATATGTTTCACACAACAGATATAAGCACTGATACATCATGAATTATGCAGAGCTCAAAACTGGGAACTAACCTGTGTTCAAGTCTAAGTGTCCGGATTACAGAGGCAACAGTAAATCGGCTTGGATTAGGCTGAACCCTCTGTCCAGCCTCTCTCATCGTCACACCATGGTTGATAACATTTCATTTCATTAGAGAGTATTCTTCTTTGTCCACGTGCTCTCCCTCCAGCTCTACCTCTACCTCTCATTCTTCCCCCTCTCACTCTCACCCACCTCTTCCTCCTCCTCTCACTCTCAGCCCAGCTCTTCCTCTTTCTCTTCCTCTTCCTCTTCCTCTTGCTCTTCCTCTTCCTCTTGCTTCCATGTTGGCTTCCATTGTTGCTGTAAGAAAGTACTCACCTGTGGTCTTTTTATAGTGCTAACATCCTGATTGATGAGCCAACAATTATGCAATCAGGTGTTTGGTCAGGTGTAACGTGTTTCTTGATCATTGGTCCATGTGTGAGGCATTTTGAATATCAGTGTTTTAAACCAGCTAACACGTGACTTTATGTCAGATTCCTGTGTCTTATGTGGAGAAACGTGTGCAGTGGTTTGCAAAAAGTGCCATGTTGATTTGCAAATTGTGTGAAAAGCGGAAAACGTGTTTAGAGTTTTGGAGATTTGAGCCGATGTTTTGCTCTTTGAGTGTCATGTGGCGGTGTGGTGCTCGTGTAAAATGCTCGGTTTGCTGACAATGCCACCTGGGGGAGTTTCGCCCCCAGGAAATTACTAAAAACTAAAGTTATCCAATTTAATAAAAGGCAATCAGGTTCGTTTGAACACCACATGCAGAGACAGTGTAAAGGATATTACAACAATTGTTATTTTATTTATACATAATTATATTTCTAATAATACACAATATAATGTTCTAAAAGTTCTCCAGGGAGGAGGGAGAAGGACAGTGCTGGGGCTTACCAAGGCGGCAATTAACAAAACGGGGAGGAAGGGGACAAATCAAAATCACCCGTGACACTGCACACCAAACAAAACGGACACGTGAAGAACACCACCACCAGGGATTGGGTTTGCCGCCTCGAGCCCACAGCACCTGTCCGGCACAAGAGAAACAGTTAAAAATCAGCAAGATTATAAAACTCAGTTGGAGAAAGATAAACAAAAGGAAAACAACTGAAATAAACCAAATGTAAATAACCGTAAACAACAAACATTTAACAGTCAGTTAATATAATTGTGCTTTATGTATAATTTTAGTGTGTTAGCAATCGAGATCGTGATCGAGATTCCCAGTCGATCGCAAGATGTGTCTAAAATAGAACAACAATATTCTGTTTTTTCGTTAATGTCCTATAACATAATCTTCCTGTGCCAGAATAATGCACTTGAACGCACCAAAGCTTTGTGATTGGCGTGACCCCATGTATCGGAGCGTGGCTGGTGGGCAGTGGGCACTAGTTCGCTGACGTTGTCCGTGACAACAGGAGTGACAGTCCGCACACAAACAAGACCATTATGGCAGAAGCAAAAGAGCCCAAAATATATCATTTTCACTCCGAGTGGGAGGATGATTATTATTGTATCTATTCCAATTCAAAGTCCATCTGTCTCATCTGCAATGAGAGCGTGGGTTTATCGAAGAAGGGTAATTTAGGAGCGGCATTTCAAAACAGTGCACAAACGCTATGAGACGGAATTCCCTCCTAATTCTGCCCTACGCTCCCAAAAGGTGAGGGACCTGAAAGGACAGCTAAATGCACAGCAGTCCATTTTCACCAGGCCCAACAACAAGAGCAAGACTGCTACCATAGCATCTTATTGTGTCGTATCATTTCAACAGGTTTTTGATATAATAAAAACTCAAGTTAGATACCGTTATTAATCAGCTGTAAGTTTTAGTTTGTTTGAACTTATTCATTATAATTATTGTACAAAATGGTATAAGAATGCAAACATTAAGATCTGTTCTGTTTAAATTGATTATAGTCTATCTATTATCAATTCAGGTTAAGAAACTATACAGTAGTGTTGCTTGCATCCTATTTTAAAGGCATTTCTTTTTATACTCTACTAAAAATGCAAAAAAAGAAAAGGGTTTGATTCTATTAATTTTGTCTTTTTTATTGCACTTTGGCAGAAGATTCCTGTGTAGCTTCAGATCTGAGTTGTCTTATTAGTAAGCCTAATTTATACTTTTGTAGCAACACTATTTTTATATAATGGCAAAGAAAGGGTTCAGTGTCTTTTCTTTTTTCCCTGTGTCATATGAGGCAGCACTTTTCAATGTTTCTTGAAAACATTACCCACTGTAGTAGAGTATGTATGTATTACATGTATATGTAATAGAATATGTAGATGGCGGCGCGAGCAGTCGCAGCGGCCCCTCGCGGTCTAGGAAAAACAGTGTTTTCGTCTTGTTCGTCAGATCTGTCTAGTTTGTCACTTTATTCGTCCTTATACCGTAAAGGACAACTATACAACCGTGAGTTTCTTCTTGGAAGAAGATCAACTTTCTTCAATTTGGAAGCTAAACTCGTAGAGGAACTCAGCCGCCTGGAGCTCCTCTGCTACCCGTCTCACGTCGAGCCCCACCCGGAAAGTAGACGCCAAAGGCGGCGTGAGAGGAGGCAGAAGAGGGGGAAACGTGGAGGAATCCGGGCTAGGCTAGAGGCTAACCCACACAAGCCGGCAATTCCATCACTACTTATGGCAAATGTCCACTCACTGGATAACAAGATAGACAACATACGCCTACTACGATCAACCCAGCGTAAGGTGAGAGACTGCTGTGTTTACGTGTTCACGGAAACATGGCTCCACAACAACATCCCTAACTCCGCTATTCAGCTAGACAATCTAACAAGCTACCGAGCAGACAGGAACAAAGATAACGGGGGAAATAAGACTCGCGGCGGCGGGGTGTGTGTGTATGTCACAATGTGAATAAAGTTAGTATGTTAGACGGATGGTTAAACCTTTTATATAATTGTTGCATGTTACATATAGTGTTGTGATTTTAATGTTGTGCGCTATATAGCGATGAACTCTTTTTATTTTGCATGCTTGTTTAACCTCCTCAACGAACTGTCACAACAAAGACACTGCTGATTGACACACCGGCACCCAGTGAAAATCAGCGATCTCATTCGCCAGTTGCCAAACCCACTCCCCCATAAATACGCCGACTACCTGCTAGACGGCAGCTATTCTTCTCTTGACAGTTGCTGCCTCACCTCGCCGCAGATCAG
>CALSBZ010043889.1:4061903-4077881 GCA_943591055.1 Gobionotothen gibberifrons | reverse complement strand
ACACACACACACACACACACACACACACACACACACACACACACATCCTCCCTCATCCAGCACCAGTACATATTTCTGCCATCTCCGCTGAACACTTTAACATATTATTAACATTTTAACTGTATACCCCGGTTATCTAGGCCCTTTTTGTTAGTTTTGTTGTTGTTTGATGTCTCACTGTAGCACCTCGAGAAACGATATTTCGAGATTTCTGGATGTACAACATGTAGAATTCTTGACAATAAAGCTGACTTTGACTTTTTTTGACTTTGAGTACAGTATGTGACGTGTGAATAAACTCCAACTCTGTATCGACAACACTGTTGGGTAACTTCAGTTAAATACTTGTATGTGTGTAGATTAGAAAGAGGTAAGATAAAGGATCTGCAGTGGCTATTTTATGAAGTATTCATCGTACAAAGGTCAGTTTTATACAAGTAGAAGTGTGTATGTACCTGGTAGTAGGCTGTCAGTAATCGCTACGCCTCTCTATTTGGACTGGTAGATCTCTGCAGACTGGCAACTTTAAAAGTAGCTCTCGGTTCAAAAAAGGTTGGGCACCCCTGCCCTAAAGGAATACCCTTTCCGTAAAAGTTGATATGTTGAAGTGTTTTGTGAAATGCTGTGGTGTTTTCTGAAATGCTGTAGCGTTTTGTGAAATGCTGTCGTGTTTTCTGATATGTCGTTGTGTTTTCTGTAATGTTGAAGTGTTTTCTGAAATGCTGTAGCGTTTTCTGAAATGCTGTGGCGTTTTCTGAAATGTTGTTTTGACTTGCACTTCAGGGCCACCGTAGAAAACCTTTATAACACAATTAGCTACATTCTCATGCACTGTTTAAAACATTCCTAGGGAAAAAAATATCATCCTTTCATACTTTGACATCTTATCCACTGGGAGATCTTTTTGTACACACTCAGACACTGACACACACAAAAAACTAGGAATATGCTCTTGGGGTCCAGAGTTTGCAATATGAGCTGCTTTGAATATATCAACGGGATAACAAAGAGATTTCCAAATTGAATAAAAGAAAATTCATTGTTTTTATAACCAACTAGTATTTGATTAAAGTCCAGTCGCGATAAAAAAACAAGACTAACAGTCATGCTACCTCTGTGAGACTCTACAGCAGTGGTCACCAACCTTTTTAAGCCCAAGATCACCGACCTCGGCCTAGGTGAAAGGCGAGATCTACCTATTGCAGAATTGAGTGAAAAAGACGGCCCAGACAGTGCTTCTCCTCTAGGGGGGTCCTCATCTCCTCTAGGGGGGGACCTCACCTCCTCTAGGGGGGTCTGGGGGGATGGTCCCCCGGGAAGATTTTTTTTTAAATATTGAAGTTGAAAGCATCAATCTGGTGCACTTTGAGAGCAACATGAAGAGATCTATGGATACCTCTATCAGCACCCATATGAAACAGAACTGTAAACAGATTTACTATTTCTTTATGGATATTTTACAAATCACTCCCCTTTTAAACTGTTTTACTGCCATATAATATTTCATACCTGTTTTTCATTTATTCTCTTATTGTTTGTATAACTATAATGATCATATGAAGGTGTGCCGCGGAAATAATCTTTTGAATAATTTGTGACAAAACCGTTCTAAACACTCAGAGAGTCCTTTAGCTCACCTGAGCCCCTCAGTCTGACTGACAGGGGAGGACTCTCCTCCAGCTTGTTGTGGAAACAGCTCCTTATGTCCGTTAGTGCAGCTAGCTAACCAGATGCTAACATCACGGTCTCCGCTAGCACCGGTCCCTCTCTCTCTCCCTCCCTCACTCCCTCTCTCCCTCACTCCCTCGCCCTCTCTCTATCACACTAAATGCGCTATTGCCACACACACACAGAGCCGAGCTGGAATGACACAAGCACACGTGTATTTCCATGCAACGCCTCTGTTGCATTCACTGAACACGGGAAATTACAGTTCTGCCGTCCCCTCTTGTGTCATGATGAGGTTCACGGAAAGCACGGTTAATGTATTATATTATTGAGGTGTCTCAAATATACGTCAATCAAGTGGCACCTGCTAACGGGGTGGTGGATGATAGGTTTACATCTAAAAACGTGTTTTTCAAACATTATTATTTTAATTTAATTTTTCTTTCTTTTGTTACTTTTTTTTAACGGTCCGCGATCTACCCGCACCACACTCGGGATCGACCGGTCGATCGCGATCGACTGGTTGGCGACCACTGCTCTACAGGGATCAGTGTTAATTTTGGCAGCTATTTTTGATTTAGTCTTAAGACGAAAATGGTTATCAGTTTTAGTCACATTTTAGTCATTTCTATCCTTCATAGTTTTAGTCTAGTTTTAGTCGACGAAAACTCAAAACGTTTTAGTAAACTTTTAGTCGATGAAAAATTACATTTTAGTCAACTTTCAGTCAAAATGTTTTCTCTCTTTGAACTAATTCAGTTAGGCAAATACAGATATCTGAAATTGGAATCAATGTGACAGCATCAAGTGTTGAAATTCGTAAAGCAACATTTCACTCTCTTAACACTTTACTTGTGTAATATCTAGGGATGGGTATCGTTAAGGTTTTTTTACGGTACTACTACTCTTATTGATACTGCTTATCGCTCAGGTACTTTAACGGTATTCTTGTAGGTACTTTTTGCTATTTTTTAAAGGGAAAAACTAAACAAATCTTTAACCGAATTAACATTGCTTTATTTAAATGTGAAATAAATAAAATTGATATAATTATGTTATTATATTGTACAGTACTTGGGTAAAATGTTGGGGTACTTGTACTTTACTAGAGTATTTAAATGTTTTGCTACTTAGTACTTCTACTCCACTGCAGTTCAGAGGTAAATTATGTACTTTTACTCCACTACATTTATTTAATACCTTTAGCTACTTTACAGATGTGGATGAATGATGTGAAATATAATCAAGTGTTAAATCAGACTTTAGTTCCACCTGGAGTAAATTCTCAAGCTACCCTGCAGTATACAAAGTCATTCAAACTAGCTGCACCTTCACCAGCTTTGAGAACACTTTAATGATCAATCATTATAAAACATATCATATATATTTTCCTGAGATGGACCAATCTGCACAATGACTACTTTTACTGTCGCTGCTTTCACTATATTTTGATGAGAATACTTTTCTACTTTTACTTGAGGAACATTTTGAATGCAGGACTTTTACTGTAACTCCTAGTATTCCTACACTATGGTATTTTTTTTACTTAACTACAAGATCTGAGTACTTCTCCCACCTCTGCGCACCTGATGTGATAACATTACTCGTAATTGGGGCAACAGAGCCACGAGTTAAGGAAGTCGAAAATTGTGCATTTCTCCGATTGAATATGACGCCTTTTGGCCAGCTGTTTGGACAGACTACTCTACTTAGGCGAAAACACTAATGCAAACAAGCTTTGTCCACATTGAGCCTTGTAGAATGTCTCTCTCTGAACGCTCCGTCCCCGGCAGATCTCTGTGTGCCGCTGCAACGTGTCTGTTAGGCCCTGCCCCCCGCACACAGACACAGGGAGATCGCTCTTCTGGAGTGAAGAGAGCGGGAATAATGATATTGCAAGTTAGAAACCTAAGATGCATTTTGACAGTCAAGATGGACACTTGGGGAAGATATGCTGCATTTTGAATGTCAGATAGTCCACCATTAACACCTTAGTCCCGTCTCGTCATATTTTTCGTTGACGAAATTAACACTGACGGGGATACACCGTTGCTTAGTTTAGCATGTTAGTATAGCATAACCTTTGCCTATTAGCACCACTGATAGGCAAGTGGTGCTAATAGGAAAAGGTTAAGCTAACATGCTAAAACAATTTTAAAGTTGTTTTTAAATTCGGTCAATTTTTCTTAACTTGCTAATCCTCTTAGCACCTATAGATTCCCACTTAACCAGACTCTGGCGTTGGTGACCTTTGGTTCCACTCAGAGTTTCAGGCTCAGTAACACTTACGTTCATTTAACATCACCTTAACATAAATCCTCATTTTAATGAAACAGCTTTTTCTTTTCAGGTGTATCATTATATGGAATTACCTAAAGTAATTTAACTCAAACTGGACCATCAGTCATGTAGTCATGATTAATCTTGTGCTTCCCGTTTTATGGTGATTTATTATATATGCATGTGTCCTGTTTCGTTTTATAGTCTCTTGTTGAGTCCTCCGTTTTTTTTACATACAATACTTTAGGTTGAGTCTCCTGGTTGTGTATTTGGGTTTGAGTTGAATGTATTTTAAAAGGGAAAGGAATTGCAATAAATAGCTAAATATTCTGTGGTGTGTGGCATTGGTTTATGCTATACAGTACATAACTTCCCTAAACAAATAAACACAAATAAATAAAATCATGTAAAGATGGAACATCCACAGCACAGTCTTTTGTCAACTGCTGTTCCAACATCATGAGTTGTGGTTTTTCTAATTAAAAGAAATTCTGAAAAAGCCATTAGAAACCCACACTTACACCGAGAAACCACACACACACAGGATGTAAAATTGGATTAATATATAATTGAGTTGAACAAACTAATTCAGTAAAACACAGCAGACACTGCTGTTTGCATATTGTTGTTCTACATATTGTATACGTTATCTTATAGATTGAGTAGACACACACAAGACGGAGAGTTGGCCATTATTTAGCTGAAACTGTGGGGCTTCATAACTCAATAAGAACATGGCTGTTGGTGATTTATGCTGCAGACCACGGCAGTCTGTACATAAATCACTGAGAGCTCACCTATCGCTTTCACTTATTCATGCTAGCTATTATTTATAACGCCATCGTCTGGCCCAGTGTGATCAATATCCTTAATTCTAATTACATCTCAAGCAGTCGCCACTCAGTGTTGTTGGAACAACACACATTTGCGTCGAAAATGTTAATCAGCAGGGTCGGCGTGAGGAACAGGAGGGGATGAAAATCACTGAGGGAGAGTGGCAGAGCGAGAGGTGATTAAGTGCAGAGATCAGGATAGGAGTTTAAACTCCAGTGGTGGGATGATGTTGACCTGAAATACCTGTGAGATCAGACATAATCTGTACTGCTCAGCCGAGGGTCCAAAATGGTGTCGGAGAAAGTCCAAGACCAGAGGAATAGAGAAAGGATCAGCCTCGCCAAACAAACAGAGCTTTTATCCGGAGCCGAGCGGCCTGTTGACACTCCACATAGTTGGCTATCTGCGCTGCCATCGCCTGTTGACTCTGCTGCTCAGTGGATTTGAGACAAGGATCAGACTATGGCTCAAGTCAAAGTCTTGTGTTCATAATGCCCACTAGGCGCTGTGATAAAGTTTGTTCACGGACGCATTCCCGCTGGTCTACCTGCTGTTTAACTTCACAAGCAGTGGCAATGACTGAAAAAACAAGACACTTTGTTTCTCTCAGCAGTGGTGTTTGGATTGCATTTAATCGGCACAGCTAGCAAGGAGAGAGTAGCTGTGTTTGTGTGTTGTTTTGATCAAAGCTGATGTGAGCAGGGATGATGGATGTAATCTGCCCAGGACACAGACGGTGCACAGGGGCAACATCTTGACCCTTTGAACACTGGCTTTACTATATAAAGACCCAACGCTCCTGTTGTTTTGTCTAGACAAAACAACATGATACATTATCCCCACAAACTACCCTAAAATTAACACGAAGCCAAATATCGTGATCGTGCAGGTAAATAAATTGTTCCCATGCAGGATTGAAAGGGGTCGCCCTCTGAAGATTACCCATGACAGATGTGTGTTTGTGTGTGAGCATCTGTGTGTTGTTTGCTCTAGAGATGAGGAGTCTCTGTAATCCAGCGGGCTGCTGTGGCAACACGGAAACAGAGGTAGAGTGAAGTTAATCCCACGGGAAATAAGAAAAGAGGGAGGGGAAAAAGTCATTGAGAAGGAAGAAGTTCGGGTGAAAGTTAAAGAACAAAGGATCATCCCAAGTCTAGAAAGATTTTCTAGGAATCTTTTCTTGGAGGCCATCCAAGGACATACTTAGAAATGGCAACAATGATCCTGGTGCTTTGTACTTGATAACAATGTAACACTAACGCTACACTGGATGGTTTTCATCTGCTGCAGGCGGATAGGACGAGAGACCGCGGTGAGAGGAAAGGAGGAGGGCTGGCTGTGTTTGTGAACGATAGATGGTGTAATCCAGGGCACACCACTATTAAAGAACGAATCTGCAACAGGGACATAGAGCTGTTAGCTGTTAGCATGAGGCCCCACTATTTACCTCGGGAATTCACGCATGTTATCGTGATAGCTGCATATATTCCCCCCTCTGCCAACGCTGAAGACGCATGTGACGTCATCAGCTCTACTGTAAGCAGACTGCAGACACAGCACCCAAATGCTCTTCTCCTGATCTCTGGAGACTTCAATCATGCCTTTCTCTCAAAAACTCTGCCCACTTTCAAACAATATGTTACCTGCACCACCAGAGGCAATACAACACTGGACTTACTGTATGCCAACACCAAGGATGCATACAGCTCATCCCCCCTTCCTCCCCTGGGCAATTCTGATCACAATCTGGTTCACCTCCAGCCTGTGTACCAACCTCTGGTCCACAGACAGCCGGTGCCCACACGCACTGTGAAGAAGTGGTCTGAGGAGTCTGAGGAGGCCCTGAAAGACTGTTTTGACACTATACTGCGTGGGATGTGTTCACTGACTCTCACGGGGAGGACATCAACGGTCTTACAGACTGCATCACGGTCCATATTAACTTCTGTGAGGAAAACGTCATACCCACCAGGACTGTACGGTGTTTTCCCAACAATAAACCCTGGATTACCCCTGGAATAAAGGCTCTCCTGAAAGACAAAAAGAGGGCCTTCAGATCTGGCAACAGAGAGGAGCTAAAGACTGTACAGAGGGAGCTGAGGTGGAAAATCAGAGAGTGGAAAAACAGCTACAGGAAGAGGATGGAGGAACAGCTGCAGCAGAGGAACGTCAGCAGAGTCTGGAGAGGCCTGAAAACCATCTCTGGCTACAAAGAGCCAGACTCCCAGGTCCGGGGGGACCGTCAGTGGGCAAACGACTTGAATATCTTCTTCAGAAGATCAAAAAAAAAAAAAACTGATCAAACAGATTTGATCAGTCATGTGCCCTCCCCCCGACCCATTCCCCCCTGCTGCACCCCCCATTGTCACCTCTCCCACCTCTACTCAGCCCCCGGCCATCAGCTCACAGACACCTCTCACATCTACCCCTCTTTATTCTACTACCTCACCAACCGCCCACAGTACGTGAGGACCAGGGAGTGTCAATCAGACACCATCATCAGCAGTACGGGGGCCCCCCAGGGGCCGTTTCTCTTCACCCTCTACACTGCAGACTTCACCCACAACACTGCAACCTGTCACCTGCAGAAGTTCTCTGACGACTCCGCCATCGTTGGCCTCATCTCCAACGAGGACGACAGGGAGTACAGGGAGCTGACGCAGGACTTCACCCTCTGGTGCCAGAGGAACCACCTCCAGCTCAACGCAGCGAAGACCAAGGAGGTGGATTTCAGACGGCGCCAACACTCCCCCCCGACACCAGTGAACATCCAGGGTGTGGACATTGAGATTGTGAAGTCTTACAAATACCTGGATGTTCATCTGAACAATAAACTGGACTGGACTGATAATTCTGCTGCTCTGTACAAGAAGGGACAGAGCAGACTCTTTCTGCTGAGGAGACTGAGGTCTTTCGGGGGCAGGGGGCACTCCTTCAGACCTTCTTTGACTCTGTTGTGGCATCAGCCATTTTCTATGGTGTGGCCTGCTGGGGCAGCGGCATCTCGGCTGCTGACAGGAAGAGACTGAACAGACTGGTAAGGAAGGCCAGCTCTGTCCCGGGGAGTCCTCTGGACACTGTGGAGGTGGTGGGAGACAGGAGAATGGCAGCCAAGCTGTCCTTCCTGCTGGACAATGTGTCCCACCCCCTCCAGGACACCCTGTCCTCACTGTGCAGCTCCTTCAGCGACAGGCTGCTGCACCCCCGCTGTCTCACGGGAGATACAGCAGGTCTTTCCTTCCTGCAGCAGTCAGACTATACAACCAGCACAGCCCCTTGTTGACCCCCCCACACACACACACACACACACACCACAACACATGCAGACTATATCACCCCTTGCTGCTAAATACCAACAAACTATGTGCAATATGTGCAATATATAAATGCCATTAATAAATGTGTAATATATACCTGGCTGCTAAATTCTTAGAACTGTTACAATGTGTGTATTTGGTATTTTGTAAATTGTGTAACTTGCTGCTGTTAAATACCAACCACCTATGTGCAATATGTGCTAGATGTGCAATATATATAGATGCCGTTAATTACTGTGCAATATATACCTGGCTGCTAAATCCTAAGAACTGTTACAGGATGTGTATTTTTTTTAATTATGTAACTTTTAATTTTGTATTATATCATCACTTTTTTGTATTTGTAATGCATGTCACATATGTAACATTAAGCTGTCTGTGGCTCTTTTTCCTGCTGTAACTACGCAAATGTCCCCTCCGTGGGACTAATAAAGGTATTCTGATTCTGAACAGTGCAGTCATATTCAAGTCCAATGGGGAAGGGCAATTTAAATAGTTGCAGAATTACCACACTGTAAAATTACTTTGGGGTTTGCTCCTGAATGTTATAAAAAGATGGGTTCCTGTAGAAAACCCTGGACCCCAAGAGCCTATTCCTAGTTTTATGGTGTGTGCCAGTGTCTGTGTGTGTGCAAAACATCTCCCAGTGGATAAGTTTCACATGCCCTGACATAAACTTTTGTCAAACAAGATTTGTCTCGTACTTGTTAAACTAATTGGCCTTCATTCTAAACTCGAAACAAATCATGTCATGTATTCCATTATAAATCTACCCCACCAGAGGTTCCTGTCAATAGCAGAAGAGAAAAAAAAGTGTGTGTGTGTGTGTGTGTGTGTGTGTGTGTGTGTGTGTGTGTGTGTGTGTGTGTGTGTGTGTGTGTGTGTGTGTGTGTGTGTGTGTGTGTAGACAACATGGTGGTGTGGTAGCGGGGGCACAAAGCAGAAACACATCATAGTTGTTGTTTAATTTGATGATGTCTCCAGCGAGAGCAATGTGGGCGTGCTGCTGGCTCAGATCTATCTTCCCCTCTCTGTTTGTGAATGTGTTTTTAACCACTAGATCATTGTAGCAATACACTGGTGGCAGCGCTCCGACATTACCCTGCCTGCAGCATCGATCCTCACAGCTTCATTTACAACAGTATGGATTTTTGCATCAGGGGGGAGGAGGGAGAGACAAAGAGAGACACTGAGTGAGACAGAGAGCAAGCAAAATTGAATTTTTAGAGGCAATTTCAATGCACGAGTATAGGGAACGTCCTAAAACTAAATAGAAATATATGGACTGCTTTGATGTTAAAGTGTGAAAACTTCACAGGGCTGAGTTGGATTTTTATGTTGTTTTTTTGCACTGTAGAAATATTAAAGGGGTATTCCAATGATTCAAATATTGCACTTCTATAAAGTTGTGGGCTTCCAAGAGACAGATGAAAATGAATTAGTTAATTAAATAATAAAAAAGTAAAACATGCTTCCCAACTTTAGTAATGACTATGATTCATTATTCCTATTCAATGAATCTCCTGAATTTCAAATCATCTTTTACCTCACCTCACTTAAAGACGGCAAATATTGCTCATTTTCAGGTTCATATTTGTATGTTGTGCTTCTACTGTGACATGCTATATTAATCGTATACTGCCTGTGCTGCAGCACCTCTTTTCACCCTCTGTCTGAAACTAGAGCCCAGTCTGCTCTGATTGGTTAGCTGGTTGGCTCTGTGGCTATTGGTCAACCGCTTAGTGATGTTCCGCCCCTAGCCTATCACATACAATATATTGGAGTGCTAGCCAATAGAAGTGCATGTTTTACAAATGTCATTACGTTACGCAAGTAAACAAAGGAGTCAATTTGAGGTGTTTAGGGCAGGGGGGGAGTGTAGGAGAGAACTTTGGGATGTTAGCCTTTGCAGATGAACATGCACAAAACAAAAAAAAAAGCATAATCAAAATATAACGCTAAAAATGTAAAAGTAACTACAAATATTATTCCGTTTTCATGCAATTAAACCATTGCATAAGAAGAGAGTGCAATAAAATGACGCTGGTCAGAGAGTGCTGTAGTGTTATAGCATTAGTAATGTTACAGATCTGATGATTCACCACTATTTTTAAATGATTTTCAATGTAGTCACATGCTTCATTTACGTATACTATTATTTTAAAGTTCAGAAGAGAGTCATTGTTGGACTGACATTACAAAGGTGATTTAATTTAAGAACACACACATCAGCCATATCTGGTGTATAAGGTGATAATATGTCAATGTTGTATTTTCAGATTGTTGTGCTGCCCCCAAGTGCTCGCCAAGGGGGTCTTTGAAAAAAAAAAAACACTTTTCAAATATTACATCTCTGTGAGTGCTGACGCTTTTGCGATAGGCTGTCAAACAATTTGCAGATTGTGCAACAATGCTGCATGACATATTACACATTCATGATGGATATTGCCTAGGTAATGACATCACTTTAATAATTGATAGGCATTTACAGATGCAGAAAGCGTATATTGATGTACTTCGAGTCATGGCATATGAAGTGGGTCTAGTTAATGTATCCACAGGGATTTCAAATTCATTAATTCTCTGTAGCTCAGATGGTTAAAGCTTAGTTTTGAGAATCTGCACGGGGAGAGAGGGGGAGAGAGGGGGAGAGAGGGGGAGGAGGACAGTCAGCATTAAGTCAAAGGTCAATCCACTGAGGTATAATATAACATGCACAAATGAATGAGCTCACTGCCTCTCTCTCGCTCTGGTTTTTAGAAGCTTTGAGGGATTTCTTTAATCATGGGGGATCAGAGGGACTTATGAATGTCCACTACTTTACACGGCCACGTACAGTGTGTGTGCAGAGGTGACTGCTCTTTGGCTTCGCTTGTAGAGTCCTCTGTGTAATTTCATCCAATTAAAGGACACTGTGTCTGTTACTGATTAAGATTAATTCAAGGTATCCCCTGCCATATGAAATACATAATACATGGCCAAAGGTATGTGGACATCCAGTACTTTTGTGTGTTTCTGAGTGTGCTAAGCGACTTATTCCAATAAAGGAAATCTTAAGGCTTCTGCATATAGTAATATATTAGAGTTTAGAATAGTGTGCTTCAATCTTTGTGGTAAAAGTTTGGTGAAGGGCATATCTACCTATAATTTAATTGCGTTCCCAGGTTAGCTCATTATCCTAAACTGTGATTGGTTCTTACTGCGAGGCGGGATCTTAGTTCAAACCAACTGTTGGATTAATTTAAATGTAATCCTGAACATGCGAATGTTGTCACACAACACAGACGGGAGGTTAGCATTTTGCATTTCCTGTTCCCGCCTGAAATAAGGAACAGGAATTGAAACGTCTTGTTCTTGGACATAAAAATCATCAGTTAAAACCCCACTTAGTACATTTGAAAGATTTTCCTTAAAACAGTAGTAGCCAGCAAGCTAAATGAAACCAAGGAGGTTGCAACAATAAATGATATCACGCCAAACAAAGAAAAGCTCTATTGTTGACATTGAGGTTGGGCAATGATGGTGTACTCCGTTTACAGCTTGACGTAAGTCTTTTACTTCTGCCTTTTGCATTTACTTTTCAGAAATGGTTACACTCGTGACAATTCTAATGCTGAAAGAAGAACCTATGAGAAAATAGAAAAATCGAGTTGGCTTTCTTCGAAGGAAACTGAAAATGCCAACTTCTGGGATGGTCGACAGAAAT
The DNA here is from genome assembly GCA_943591055.1 of Gobionotothen gibberifrons. Taxonomy (NCBI): domain Eukaryota; kingdom Metazoa; phylum Chordata; class Actinopteri; order Perciformes; family Nototheniidae; genus Gobionotothen; species Gobionotothen gibberifrons. The sequence goes on along the minus strand of CALSBZ010043889.1, from coordinate 4,066,076 downwards.
GTGGCATCCCTGCAGAACTCTGGAGCCATCCCGATCCCAAAAGTCTGGACAGTGTTGAAGGACTGATTAAGTACGTCCACACAGCGGCTTTGGAAAAACGTGTCTGAAGCTCGACCAACAACCAATCACATGAATCTCCCGCCCCTGACACACAAGCAGTGGTTTGATTGGCTAGAGCTTGTACTGGCATATGATTTGATTGGCTGACGCTTCCACCGAAAGCTTCAGAAGATTCAAAAGTTGAACATTGCTCAACTTTTGAATCCTGAGATGCCTGGAAATCTCCGCTTTGCTTCCCACAATGCAGTTTGGCGAAAAGTGAGGCAAAGTGACGTCACCCCATTCAAAGTGAATGGGCAGAAGCGTTGGAAGATTTTTTTTAACGCTGCTGTGTGGACGTACCGCTACCCCTCGATTCCACCGGGTCCGTCTGCGTCGCGTAACGGCTGCGCCGCGGTTTTGGTCTGGCCCCCTCCGGCGTCATCCCCTACCGGGCGCGTTTCAGAAGCATTACAGAAGCGGAGCGTCTTGCCTGTCTGCTCGCAGTTTTTGTTGATTTGGGCATATTTCCTGGGCAGGCTACTTTGTACAGACAAAGTTAATAATAATTATAATATCCCAGTTATAAACGACATAAATCAAAGATGTGTTGCTGTATTTTAGTGGTAAAATCATCATAATTATTCTATATATATCATTTACACAGTGCCTGTAAACCGGAGGAGAACGCTGGCATTTCTCCTCCTACTTGAACGACTACGGGGGGATAGGGTCTGCAAAATGAGTTTGTGTGTGTGTGTGTATATATCATGGATGTATAATAAGAACTGGATAAAGCGTGGGAGGCAGGGCCTCATTCATTCCTATGAGAGTTGCTCATTAGCGCATGATGATAAAATGGGGCAACTTTTGAGAGAGTGAAACGTCACAGATTACCCGGCATGCCTGAGAAGTACCCGTATGTGTGCTCATAGAGCATGCGCAACTTTAACCAAAAGGCTCGTTCACATCAAGCACGTCAATTTGCGTACACGTAACAGCACCACGCGTTCATGACAGCATGATGGGTTGTTATTATGATGGCTTTGATATTAACGAGGCGGCAGTTAGCAGCTAACGGCTAGCTAGTAATTATGCTAATGTACACATCAATCGTTATGCACTTATATCACGCTGTAACAGGATCTAGTGATATCCAAGCAACAGAGCTTCTTTTAGCATGAAATAATTATTGCACTTATATACATATATATATTAGGGCCGGGACTCGATTAAAAAAAGTAATCTAATTAATTAGAGGCTTTGTAATTAATTAATCGAAATTAATCGCATTTTAATCACATATAAATAAAGCTGCTGGATTATTTTTGTCACTTTTTGGGCGATTTTTTTCGGTTTTAACGATTAATTTGCATTTTTACTTTCCTACGGTTTGTGAAATGGCTGAACCGAAAAATTGCGATTTAAAAACATTTCTAGACTCCGCAGATTTGTTTTGCTTTAAGGGACTCCGTAGCTTACTCTCTCTCACAGTTCGTTCATGTCGCTGCAGCTGCTTCCCCGTGCTCCCCGCATCCATTCCCGGGTTCTCCACAGCGCCTCTCATTTTCTCTTCAGACATCATAGAAGCCGTTTTTGTTCTTGTTCCTTCTGTGGAACCTCCCGCCACCTCTTTGTCTTTACCATCCATCTTCTTTACAGCTTTTCCTGCCGTTTCTCCGTTTTTTTCCGCTGCTCTCAGCTCCTCCGTTTCCACTTCCTCATTCTTCTCCGTCTCAAACATTCCTGACATTCCAGAACGCACGTTTTTATTCTCCGTGTTTTACACCAAACTGTCCATCCAAAGATTGTCTGAAGTCATGAACGTTAGTTGGTGCTCCAGTATAATCGGTACGCCTGAAACTCATCCAGTGAGAAACGTTCAGCTGTGCAAAAATAAGTGCGATTAAAATGCGTTAATTTTTTTAACGCGTTAATTTTTGTGTAATTAATTAATCTTAATTAACGCGTTAAAGTCCCGGCCCTAATATATATACATACAGTGCAATAAGCTTCTTAGTGCAATAAACTACAGGGACGTTAATCTAACGTCGGTAATATTAACTTTATTTAATACAACATTTACGGTACAAGATTTAATCATACAGCCCATGTAGTATAATATTTTACAAGTGATGAGTTACAGCAAACATGTGCAATATATCCATTATTACAGCTCCGTGGGGTTAGACGATGTGGGTCCGTTGTTATTGTGCATCCATGGGTAAAGGCTGAACACGTAACATGAACGAGCCGGGGGGCGCGGTCCCGTGGGTTAGATGCGCGTTCATAATGCAGAGGGAAATAACTCTCAGAATAACGTTATTAGCACATTTTTACAACTTGAGGAACGAATGTTTTTAATAAGGGCTATACAAGTGTTCATACTGGGCGGTTTATTTAGTTTAAAAAAAAATTATCCAACGATTTACAGACCATTCTTTCCCCATGTAAGTCAATGGGAAAAAGTGCTTCCGGGCCTGGCAACCAAGCGGAAGTGTAGTACCGCCGTTTGGCCAGCACGAATATTTCCATCTGAGTCCGGCGCACTTCCTGGGGGCTTGGTATATATCATGGATGTATAATAAGAACTGGATACAGCGTGGGAGGCGGGGCCTCATTCATTCCTATGAGAGTTGCTCATTAGCGCATGATGATAAAATGGGGCAACTTTTGAGAGAGTGAAACGTCACAGATTACCCGGCATGCCTGAGAAGTACCCGTATGTGCGCTCATAGAGCATGCGCAACTTTAACCAAAAGGCTCGTTCACATCAAGCACGTCAATTTGCGTACACGTAACAGCACCACGCGTTCATGACAGCATGTTGGGTTGTTATTATGATGGCTAACGAGCCGGCAGTTAGCAGTTAGCAGCTAACGACTAGCTAGTATTTATGCTAATGTACACATCAATCGTTATGTACTTATATTACGCTGTAACAGGATCTAGTGATATCCAAGCAACAGAGCTTCATTTAGCATAATTATTGCACTTATATACATATATATACATACAGTGCAATAAGCTTCTTAGTGCAATAAGAAGCAACAGGGACGTTAATCTAACGTCGGTAATATTAACTTTATTTATTTACGGTACAAGATTTAATCATACAGCCCATGTAGTATAATATTTTACAAGTGATGAGTTACAGCAAACATGTGCAATATATCCATTATTACAGCTCCGTGGGGTTAGACGATGTGGGTCCGTTGTTATTGTGCATCCATGGGTGAAGGCTGAACACGTAACATGAACGAGCCGGGCGGCGCGGTCCCGTGGGTGAGATGCGCGTTCATAATGCAGAGGGAAATAACTCTCAGAATAACGTTATTAGCACATTTTACAACTTGAGGAATGAATGTTTTTAATAAGGGATATACAAGTGTTCATACTGGGTGGTTTATTAAGTTTAAAAAAAATTATCCAACGATTTACAGACCATTCTTTCCCCATGTAAGTCAATGGGAAAAAGTGCTTCCGGGCCTGGCAACCAAAAGGAAGTGTAGTACCGCCGTTTGGCCAGCACGAATATTTCCATCAGAGTCCGGAGCACTTCCTGGGGGCTTGGTATATATGCTATATATGGTCTGAACGTTCCACTTCCTGCCTGCCCGACATTACCTTACGGCTGCGCCGCGACAAAAATAGGATTCATCCTAATTTTAGAGGAGCCCTGCGCCGAGCCGCTTCTGGGACGCGTCTGGGACGCAGACGGACCCGGTGGAATCTAGGGGTAAGACTTATAGTATGTTCAATGCCGACAGTGTTTTGTTTGAGTGTCCACATACATTTGACCCTTACCCTTATTCAGAATTAGGCTATACTTTATGTTTAGAGAAAGCAGTCAGGGTGAAGAGCTGATGTACTGTATATCGCAGGAGGTCCTTAGATGATGTAATCAGGTCAAGTCCTCAGTGTTTAATACACATTTTTGGAACAATGGTCATTGTAGTTTGAAATGTTAGGATGGAAGTATCCCTAGAGCTCTTCAGTTCCTCTTTGCTGTTACACACAGTTGCAGGAACACACACACACACACACACACACACACACACACACACACACACAGCACCTGACCGGTCACACACACACACACACACACACAGATACACACACACACAGATACAC